>JARHVA010006081.1:0-227500 GCA_037957365.1 Torreya grandis | reverse complement strand
CAATTTTACACACAACACTTGATTAGATTATCCTACATTGGTGGTGCTACCTAGGCTAGTGGAACCCATCTCACTACCTATTAGCATCATCAATGCAAACTCTAATATATATATATATATATATATATAATAGTATATAATTCAAAGACTTAAACAAATTTCATTCTCTTAGAAATAATATTACATCATAAGATAATCAAGGATAAAACAAGATATACACTTCATTATATATGAATGAATGAATCTAACTCATACAAGAAATCAAAATACAATTCATACCCCCTGAGTATGATCACAAAAACTATTGATTTAAAATTACTACAAAAATTCCAAACAACAAACCACATGACAACCCATATCATCATAGTCCATGGTTCTAAGGTAAAATTACTAGTTTTCCCATAATCAGTTATACTAAGTAGTCATAGAATCATGGAATCATATATTCATATTCAGTAAAGATTAACCATAACAAGCAAGTCATATAATGCATACAATTCTATCTTTTACACTATAATCATTAAACCAACAAATCAAGATTATACCACCCAGGTATATCCTAGATTAAATTACACAATAATAATCAAATAAAATCACAAGCTCTAAGCACACACTATGATGCACTATTTAATTTTAGGAATGTCACATCATTACATATAAAATTACTCTCAAATAATATAATGCACATAAGTTCTCATCATTTCATAGTACTATATAATTTAACCCAATTGACATGTTTTCATAACACTATTATACTATGGGTAAACTATTTAATTCTACTAGTAAACATAATGCATCACTAATAGTTATCATAGCCTCAGTTAAATGGTAATTCAAGTTTATTTCTCATATGAACTAAAGGGAAGTATTCCAAAAAGGTTGAAGTTTCTGGCTTCATTAAATTTAAACACCAATATATTATTTTAGATAAAGACACAAAATTTAATGCCCTATCAAGTTATTTAAACATATGAATACCTAAGCCCATGAAGATATATTTCTATCTTAATACTATAGTTGTTTAAAAGTACTTTATCAAATACTTATTTACCAATAGACAACTATTCAAGATCCTTATATAGTTCCCATGATATCCATGATCATTATTATTTTATTCAACTTGATCAACCCTTATTTTATAAAATCCAAGGCAAAATTTATCATTCCATGTACATTATGTCTTACATTGAGGAAGAGAAACTACACATTTCATAATAAAGAAATGGCATTTTATTTTAACTACACACGAATGCAAAAAATATTGGGCATTATCAATATTTAGACTCAATGATTAACTTAGCATTTAGTTACATGCTAAATTTAAACACTCAATTTTTTCTTAATTACCACTATGAATTTTAGACAAAATAACTCAGCTATCTTTTAGTATGATAATTCATTGATTTAATTAATTATATAAGGGCATCAAGTATAGTGTTTGATTAAAATGCAATATCATAATAAAGGATGCCAAATCATAATTTAAAGTCTTCTTTCTATTATATTTTTAGTGTAACTTTTTATTGATACACACTAACTTTTTAAAACATAAAGATTCTACTATATAAACAATGATTTCTTAAAAAGGCTCAAAAACTTAGCTTATCAATTTTAACTCAATGATTTTAAATGAAGACTCAACTACTATCTAAAGGTTGAACATTTTAGTTTGAAAATTATATATTTGTCTTTTTTAAGTTGAAGGCATACATAGTGGGAAAGGCCCTATAGATTCACCTCATAAGGAGACACAACATCATACTTCATTCTAAATAGCCTGGTTTAGAATAGTGGTGATTTGGGGAAAGTGGAGGTGAAGAGCAGATTGGCAGAGCATGACACCATTTACTTTGGTCAGTAATTATGAGTTTTATTGACCATGCTACTATTACTATTTCAGTAAGTCACCCATCATAAATGAAGGATTTTGCATCTTTATTGATTCTTTATAAGGGACTATCATCCTATTCAAAACATACTAGTAAGATGACTATTATTTGTGTTATTATTACTACTAACCCCTATGGTGGCCATGAAAGGTGGATGATTCTCTATGCTTTAAAAATGGTATTTCTAAAGTAGCAAAGCATAAGAAGGTGCTAATTGAGCCACAGGTTGAACATTAAAATGCTCCTTCCATGATTGGAACATGTGAATTGCTATAACCCAACATATTTTTATTAGATGAATATGCAAATAAATGTTCAATGATTTTAATAAACTAGGTGGTTTTTATAAAATAATATGGTTGGGCATATAAGGTAAATAACTAGGCATCCACTTAGACTACACTCAGCACAAGCAAAATATAGCGCAGGGTCAACACTTTAATGCAACCAATTTCATATTTAATGCATAGAAAGAAAATATTAGTTTTTATAATAAGATACCAATTATTTGGTATAATAAGCTCTCAAAGTAAATAATTTCAACTCATATTAAACATAATTTCATATCCTTTAATTTCGGTCTTAATACCATAATTACTTTAATGATTGAAAAAGAATGCATGGTTTTGAAGAAAGAGTAATAAGATGATATTTTAAGACAAAGGTGATTGGACATAAAAAACTTTGCCACAATCACTATGAGATGCCACAACTAATAATTAAAATACTATCAAAGATAAGGATACATTTGTCTAAAAGAGGTATGACACAAGGTTGAATCAATTGCAATGCTACCTAGAGTTAGAATACAACACTATTAAAATGGGATGCAAGGATTGACAATTTCAATACCAATGTAGAAATCTATAGAATTTAATGCTATCTCTCAAATATTCAATAGTGCCTCTAACGGGTAAAATACATGGAATAAAAAGAATAATAAATAATCTAAGGAAGATAAACATTGTCTAAAACATAAATACTTGATAAAACACTCGCATAAGAAAATTAATTACATAACCTACCTTTAAATCACTTCCAAACCTGAGCAGATAAAATTGATGTTCTATCTCCTTTCTGCTTCCTATCCTTCTTTTCTGTGTTTTTCCATTTCCCAATTCCAAATGGCCTTATTTATAAATCTATCACTCTCTCTAAATCCAATTCTACCTCTTCTTGCATGAAAAAGTCTCTAAATTTATCTATCCATGAAATCAATTAAATACCCTAATTTTATATTTATCATATATTAAAACATGCAATTTAAATAACTACACTAATTTAAATAACTATGCCATATTTCTCTTATTTTCTCAATATCCACTTAATTTCCTTCAATAATTAATTATATCTTTATATTCTATTTTAATTAAATCTCTACATGCATAATTATTCAAGATTAACTTCAAATTTTATTTACTCAATTTCTATGCAATTTTCAAGACGATAATAAATAATTATTTAACTAGAAGATAAAATAAGTCATTAATTGCATTTTACTTCTAAGATAATTATTTCCATAATAATAATATCTATTAGCATTAATATTTATTTTCCATATTTAAAACTCAAAAATCAAATGCATACTAAAATTATTTCCACACACACAAAGATAATCACAATCAATAATCCACAATTACGTACTACCATTTATGCCTATCATTTAAAATCTATTATGTGTGTAGGGTCACTAGAATTTTCCCACTAGTGTTTCCCCCAATAACTCAATTTTGTTAATCCTCTTTGATGATGCTCTCCTTTGTCAAGCTCTGAGGGTAGGACCTATCCTGCATCCACCTTGCAATAATTAGGTAGTTAGTCTGAGTCATCATAAACCAATGATGCAAAACTAACAATTATACATCCTCAATATATAAAATTATCAAAATATAACTATCAAATAATGTATACTATTCAATAATACTACTGTCCCAACTAGTATATGTCAAAAATACTCAAATCAAAGCAATGGTAATCAGATATTAACTATACTATTCAACAAATTAAAGGATATTAATTATAGGGTGAAATCAAGATGTGACATCCCCCCCTTCAAATTGATCATCACCCTAATGACTCTTTTTAAAGTAAAATTTCTAATTAATAAAGTAAAATAGCATAAAATCATACCATTAATTACCATATCATGTAATTAAATGCAAAAATTTACTTGAAAAACTTATACTAATTCTCCTAACTAGCACTATTCTTAGAAAATTGGTCCCACATGACACTACTCTATGACATTTCTTATTCTAAAAATAAGTTCATAAAAGTCGCTTTATGTTGATTGGTTCCATCAAGACCACCTCGAGGTCTAGAAATATAAGAAAAGTCTAATAAAAAGTTTCATTGCTAACTCAACAACACTTGAGATCATTACAAAAGTCAAAATAAATGATCATATGACTAAATTTGACAAGTGTTGTCTATCAAATATTAGATTTTATAGGTCCATATATCGATCTAAATCAATAACAAATGCATCTATGTGAGGCTAATTAGGATACCATCCTATCACTTAGAACTCACGTTCCTAGAACACCAATCATCCTTCAGGTCTCCACAACTAGATGAACTTCAAAAAGTGTATATGGTTCTAAGAAACACAAGTTTGTGCTAATAGATCATAAAAATAAAAAAAATACTTTATGCTAAATAAATTTAGATGTAATAACATATACACAAGATAAATCATACAATTATCTTGAGATTGTATTAAGTTGATACTAATCAATCATAACTAGTGTCATATCTTGTAACTTACTCTATAGTGTTATATTCATATGAAAATAAATAATATCATAACTAATATAACATACAAAGTCTAAGGATTATGTTATCCTTAATACCTTATAAGTGAGACAATATCTCCTTGCTTTTACAACAATTAAATTTTTTATATCAACCCTTAGGCTTACCAAGATGTTCTACACATCTTATACCTTACTCCAAAGAAAGGTACACATAGCTCTCTAAAACAATATACTTCAAGAAGAGAATAATATTAATCTATACAATGATATATAATAGCATAATAATTGTAATCAATTAAAATTAATATAAATTAAATGTTTTCCACTCCTCATGGTCAAGTTTATAGGTTAGATAAAATAGTATCTCAATAAAGTTACAAAGTGGAAAAGTAGAGAAATAGCATCTCATAAACTAAAAATTCCTACATACCCTCTCATAGTAGAAGGAACAATGTAATCCAAGTTGTCAAATCACTATCACTTGCCATCTTGCAAGTGTAGTATGATCACTTACTTCCCCAAATGGAAAGAAAATATGAACCATAAGGATGCATCAATATATCTAATCTTATAGCCTCTATCAACAAGAAACAAAAAATACTATCCCATGAACTCAAGGGAATTAAAACAATAATTCAGAAACAAGTTTCTGGCTATGGAAACTCTAAATCATCATCCTAAAAATATGAATCTTCTCAGTATCTTAAAGTGATGTAAGAGGGGAGTGAAAACATAACAAATCACCTCTAAGCTAATTAAGAGAGATGACACTTCTTGTCAAGTCAATAAAAATATAAGAATTCTATTTCACAAAGCAAACTCCTAACACAAAATAATACATAATCAATATATCTACATCAATTGTAAGAATATTTCTACTACACTAGGTGGTGCCAAACTAGAATGGTCTTATAGGATTCTTAATCCTAAGATCTATGTATCTATGACACAAAACTAGGCATAATTACTTAGTTGAGAAGACTCCATGCTTTTTAAAACACTCATAACACAAAACACAAATGGTGAAGGTGATTCTAGAAAAACATAATCACACTCGAGGTGTTTAATCTAAAGATCAAATATATGGTAGGTAACTTCTATTCATGACTCAAAAAATAATATATAAACTCACCTACCCATACACCTTATAACACTATCACCAATGAGACACTCATTACACTAACCCTTTTACATCATTAAGGGGGTACAAATGCTCTAAGGGTACACACTTAATATACATCACATGCATTCTCAATTATCCTCTCTGATAAGCAAAAGAATACAAAAATGCTAATGGACTCATTAGGTCCTTGAGTTTGAGCCATATATATGATACCACATGTTACAACCCATCAAGTTATACTTAGAAAATGTATTAGATATTTTAAAAAAATAACATTCATTCCACAAAATAAAGAATACAACACATTTACAATATAATTAAGAACAATACTTATACTTCAATACTACATATAATATGATTCTTATACAACTTCATAAAAATCAAATACAATAGGACACATCTACATCTAGTTTGACAATACAACATCTGCTACTCAAATATACAATTACATTCCTTTAGGTGTACAACCTAAAATAATAATGGATACCAAACTCTCTAGAGCTTGAGACATGATAACTTATGTATCACAGATAATTTCAATCATCATCTCTTAGTAGTATTGTAGTGGAGGAGGGAGAGCATCATCCAAGAACTTTACCACACCAACCATGAAAAATGATCCCCCACAAAATCCCTTGTTAGGAAATGGCCCTCCCTTCATGGATAGGTAGATAGAATGGTGAGAGAATCTAGTGAGAGGTGCTAATACCCTGTGTGCTTGTAAGATTTCTAAAAACATGTAGCATATCATAAAGAAATATATTCTAACATGATATCCCACAACATGAAAATCAAACATGGAAAATACTTAGTCTAATTTTTAAATAATATTTGATCACTAGATTGATCAATTTCACACACACCAGTTAATTAGATTATCCTACATTGGTGGTGCTATCTAGGCTAGTGCAACCCATCTGACTACCTATTAGCATCATCAATGCAAACTATAATATATATAACATAGTATATAATTAAAATACTCAAAAAAAATTCATTCTCCTAAAAATAATATTACATCACAAGTTAATCAAGGAAAAACAAAATATACACTTAATCATCTATGCATGAATGAATCTAACTCATACAGGAAATAAACCTATAATTCATACCACCAGAGTATGTTCACAAAACTTGATGATTCAAAATTACTACAAAAGGTCTAAATAACAAACCCCATAATAACCCATATCATCATAGTCCATGGTTTGAAGGTACAACTACTAGTTTTCCCATAATCAGCTACACTAAGTACTCATATAATCATGAAATCATACATTCATATTCATCCAAGTATAACTATAACAATCAAGTCATACAAGGCATACAATTCTATATTTTACATTCATTTTCACTATCAATATGGTATTCATGACTAAATGATATCCTACCCAATGTTATAACCAATCTAACAGTGGAATCATTAAACCAACAAATTAGGATTATACCACCTGGGTATATCCTAGATTAAATTACATAATAATAATTAAAAAAAAACACAAAATCCAATCACACATCATGATGCACTATTTAATTTCAATAATTTCACATCATTGCATATAAAATTACTCTCACAAAATAGACTACACACAAGTTCTCATCATTTCCTGGTGATATAGAATTTGATCTGGTTGACATGTTTTCATAAAACTACTATACTATGGGTAAATTATTTCTTTCCACTAGTAAAAATAACACATCAATAATAGTTATCATAACTAAGGCATCACTAACAGTTATCATAGTCTCGATTAAATGGTAATTCAAGTTTACACCTCATATGAACTAAAGGGTAGTATTCCAAAAAGGTTGAAGTTTCCTGCTTCATTAAATCTAACCACCAATCTATTATTTTAGATAAAGACACAAAATATAATGCCCTATCAAGTTATCTAAACATATGAATACCTAATATCATGAATTTATGTTTCTATCTTAATACTATAGTTGTTCAAAAGTACTTTATCAAATACCTATTTACCAATAGACAATTATTTGAGATCCTTATATAGATCCCATGATATTCATGATCATTATTATTTTATTGAACTTGCTCAAGCCATATTGCATAAAATCTGAGGTAAAAATTATCATTCCACCTATATTTCATCTTGCAACAAGGAAGAGAAACTATGCATGTCATAATAAAGAATTGAGATTTTATTTTAACTACACACGCATGCAAAAAACACCAAGTGTTAGAGATATTTAAACTCAATGCTTAACTTAGATTTTAGTTACATGTTGAATTACTTAGTTTTTTCTAGTTACTACTAAAAATTTTATACAAAATAACTCAGCTATCATTTAGTATGATCAGTCACTGATTTAATTAATTATATCAGGGAATTAAGTATAGTGTTTTATTAAAATCTAGTCTCTTAATAAAGGATGTAAAATCATAATTTATAGACTTCTTTCTATTATATTTCTAGCACAACTTTTTAATGCATACAAACTAACTTTTTAAAACATAGATATTCTACTAAATATACAATGATTTATTAAAAAGGCTAAAAAACTTAGCTTATCAATTTTAACTCAGTGATTTCAAATGAAGACTCAACTACTATCTAAAGGTTAAACATTTTAGTTTGAAAATTATATATTTAGCCATTTTAATCTAGATTATTACATAGTGGGCAAGGCCCTACAAATTTTCCTCACAAAGAAACATGATGGCATACTTCATTATAAACAACCTGGTTTAGAATAGTGGCAATTTGGGGAAAGTGGAAGTGTTGAACGATTTGGTAGAGCATGATGCCTTTTAGTTTGGTTAGTAGTTATGAGTTTCATCAACCGTATTACTATTGTTATTTCATAAACTCACCCATTATAAATGAAGGATTTTACATCTTTATTAATGCTTTACAAGGGACTACTATCCTCATCAAAACATACTAGTAAGATGATTATTAAAAGTATTACTATTACCACTAACAACTACATCAACCATGAAATGTGCATGATCCTCCATGATAAAAAATTGGTATTTCTAAATTATAAAATCATAAGAAGGTGTTAATTGAGTCATAGGGGCAATGCTAAAATGTTCCTTCCCTAATTAGAACACATGACTTATTGTAACCAAACATATTTCTACTAGATGAACATGCAAACAACTATTCAACACTTTCAATAAACTAGACATTTTATTTAAAAATAATATGGCTGGGAGTCTAAGGTAACTAGTCAGGCATCCACTTAGATTGCACTCAGCACAAGCAAAATACAATTCAGGGTCAACACTTTAATGCAACCAATTTCATATTCAATGCACGAAAAGAAAATATTACTTGTTATAATAAGATGCCAATTATTTGGTATAATATGCTCTCAAATTAAACAATTATGACTCATATTAAACATAAGTTCATATCCTTTAATGATGGTCTTAATACCATAATTAATTTAATGATCGAAAAATAATGTAGGGTTTTGAAAAAAGAGTAATAAGATGATCTTTTAAGACAAAGGTGATTGGACATAAAAACGTTACCACAATCATTATGAGACACCACAACTAACAATTAAAATGATGTGAAAGATAAAGATACATAGGTCTAAAATAGGTATGATGTAAGCTTTAAATAATTACAATGCCACCTAGATTTGGAATGCAAAACTATTAAAATGGGATGCAAGGCTTGATAATTTAACACCAATGCAGACATCTACAGAATTCAATGCTACCTCTCAAATATTCAATGTTGCCTCTAATCGGTAACATGTAGGGAATAAAAAGAATAAAAAATAGTCCAAGGAAGATAAACATTGTCTAAAACACAAAGACTTGATGAAATACATAATTACAAAACCTACCTTTAAATCACTTCCAAACCTGAGTAGATAAAATTGATGTTCTATCTCCTTTCCACTTCCTATCCTTATTTGTTTTGCATATCCCTTTCCAAATTCCCAAAGGCTTTATTTATAAATCTATTACTCTCTCTAAATCCAATGCTACCCCTTCTTGTATGAAAAAGTCTCTAAATTTATCTATACATACAAATCAATAAAATAATCTAATTTTATCTTTATCATTTAATAAAACATGGAATTCAAATAACTACGCCATTTTTATCTTAGTTTCTCAATATCTACTTAATTTCCTTAAATAATTAATTATATCTTTATTTTATATTTAAATTAAATCTTTACATTCATAATTATTCAATATTACCTTTAAATTACATTTACTCAATTTCAATGCAATTTTAAGACAATAATAAATTTTTATTTAACAGAAGATAAAGTAAGTCATTAATTGCATTTTACTTCTAAGATAATTATTTCCATAATAATTATTTATATTAGCATTAATATTAATTTTTTAGATTCAAAATTCAAAAATCAAATGCATACTAAAATTAATTCCACACACAAAGATAATCGCAAGAAATAATTCATAATTACATACTACCATTTATACTTATCATTTAAAATCTATTATGTGTGTATGCAAGGTCACTAGCATTTTCCCACTCGTATTTCCCCCAATCACTTGATCTAGTTGATCCTCTCCAATGATGTTTTCCCTCATCAAGCTTTGAGGGTAGGATCTCTCCTACATCCACCTCACAACAATTAGGTAGTTAGTTTGAGTCATCATAAAATAATGATGCAAAACTAACAATTATATATCCTCACTATATAGAATTATCAAAATATAACTATCACATAATGTATACTAATCAACAATACTACTATCCCATACTAGTATATGTCAAAAATACTCAAAGCAAAGCAATGGTAATCAAATGTTAACCATACTAATCAATAGATTAAAGGATAATAATTATAGGGTGAAATTGAGATGTGACACTGACAATCTCATATGATAATAATCACACCTTAGTCTTTTGGAGAAAATGACCAAAACATTCTTTTTTTCACATTAGCCTTGCCTAGAGGCCTAGTAGCCCTACCTAAACCTTGTAGAGACTATAACATTTTGTGTATGAACTATCATGGCTTGAAATTTAATACCTAGAGTAGACTCATATTCCCCTTAATGCATGCCATGAATCATCATCTAACTCTTCCTCTATACCATAGCTCCTTCACAAACCGTCCTACCAATTAGCCCTCCATTTGCACTAAATATCAACCCTAGGATAAATCATACACTTATAGATGGATGTAAAACACTTTTTGAGAACCATTTTGGCCATTTAAATGGATTAATAAGCCTTAAGACTCAAATCCTTTTGGAAGGAAACTAACTCACATGGTGCAAAAACTAGGACATCAAAGATAAACATGGTCAACTTACCACCTTCCAATAAATTCCATCTCTTGAAACGTATCTCACACCTAAAGGTCATCAATACACACTTTTGGACCAAATTTTGAGGTTTGATCCTTTGGGAACCCATAGATACATGAAATGGGTTTTGACCTGCTAGCTCTTAAGCAAGAACTATCATACCTGAGAGCTTTAAAAAAAAATAAACTTACCCTAAAAATACCTTCAAACCCTAAAAACACCTAAAAAAACCTATATGAATTTAACACACCTTTCTATGAAAAAATTTCATCTTAAACACTCACCTATCTTCATTTGATATCTAAAATTATTCAAACTATGCATGTAAACCTTGTGTACATGACAATCACTATGACAAAAAATCTTAGAATGATCATGGAATCCTTATAAAAATTAATCAACACATTTTTAACATTATCATACCAAAACCAATGAGACTAACCTTTTTTATTTGTATAAAGCTTAAAAGCATCAAATTTGCATGATGAATACACCCTAGGTAGTGTATACTGAGCAATATGGTTAATCTGATCAAATGGTCATGAATACTTCATATGAGCAATACAATGCATGAAACCACATGAAATACACTGGTGAAAGTCCTATCCACACTCCATACGAACCTTACCTTCATATTTCATGATTTTACCTTCTAAACCAATCATCAAAATTTGACAAAAATTTGCTTTTAAGACCAATGTCCTTGAATGAGTCTCTTGAAGTTTTTCAATATAAACCTTTAGATCAAGCTCAAGAACTTGTTTATCCTCTTAAAAAAAGACCTTATATGATCAATAGAAGGGTTGGTAACATAATATCATTTATTCTATACCAAAATGACATTGGTCTTTAAAGATCAATCAATAACTCTGCATACCTCTGCACTTTGTTAATTACCTCAAGCACACACACTTGATTCCACATATGAGAGATGTCTCTTAAGAAGCATACGTAGAGAATCCTAATTTTCATAGAGGGAATAAAGGTCCCAAAACTTAAGAGACTCCCACATCTCCATTCTCTCACTTGACTTTCATTCCTACCTCATCATCAAATTGACTTTGAATGGGTTATTAACTGCATTATTTCCTTTTGACTTAGAATCTTGCTTGTTCTTCTTGTCGACTTGGGAAGATAAGACTTGCTCTTTTAAATTTGAACTTTTACCTTGTTTTATCATGAAAAACAAACCATTTTAACCTATTTTTCATTCACCTCCTTGGGTCTCCATTCATTATGGATCCTCTTCTTCATGTTATGGTGGTCAATTTTTGAAGTAAAATTCTAACCATTCCTACAAAACCTTGATATGTGACCTCTCTCTTGACACTTAAAAAAATGAGGTTTCTATGATTATACATACTTTATGTATGGGACATATGATAATTTATTGAAGTTTTATTATCCCATTCATCTATCTAATCATTTGGTCTCCTGATGAAGGCATTGTAAAACCTTGTAATATGACCAAACCCTTGACACATGTAGCAAAAGATGTCATGATTTCCTTATGGACCTGTTGACTATCTTGAGTGATGATGTTATTCATTATTATCATTTTCTTACTCATAATTCCATGTAAATATTTTACCAGGAGTTTTTCTCATGCAATCAATGATTCTATGACCAAACTAATGACAAGAGTAACAATATCCATTGAAGGAGATATAATATCTTATTGTATTTGGTTTCTTGATTTGATTTGAAATTTCGTAGCTTTTGAATCTATCCTTTTTATTCAAATTGACATCCTTCTTGTCTTTATTATCACTCTTCTTAACATGAGTATTTTTCTAATTTGTCAACAATGTCTTCTCAATCTTCTTATCCTTTTGAACATCTTCATGAAATCCTAGGCTTGACTTGTCATTTGAGACCTTTTGACTACTCAATAGGTCATTAAGATCAACTACACTTTTCTCAAAATTTTGATATGTTTCAAGCTTACTCATGACTTTCTCTATTTTCTCCTATAAAGACTCTATCTTTGATTTGTATTTGACACATTCTTTATCCTTACTCTTTACCTCTTCATCAAGGGTACATACCTGAGTTTCAATATTTTTAATGATACAATCATGCTCTTTGACTTCATTTCTCAACCTTTCTTCAAATAACCTAATTTTCTCCTCATAGGTATTGATCAAGGATGCTTTTTTTCTATTCTTTCCATGTAGAAGCTTCAACTCTTCCATGGTATTCAGATATTTTTCTTCAAGAGTGACTTGTTGATCTTCTTCCTTTGAGCTATCTCCACAAAAGAGATATCTGATTAAAGAGCATTCACCTTCATAATCCCAAAGAACCATGAACAAAGTATCCTTATATTCATCATGAGATGACTCATCACTATCTATTTTGTTTCCTTATTCTTCAGTAGATGAGTTATTATCTTATTCATGTTAAATACTCTTACTACCTTTGTATGACTCCTTATCATTTATCATATTGAATAATTTTTTGTAATTGATAAGACCTTTAAATTTATTGTGCTCATCCTCATGATATTCCTTGTGTTAAGACTTGCCTTTATCTAAGCACTTAGATGCAAAATGACCAACTTTACCACATGAAAAACATTTAAAAAATGTTTCACTTCATACTTACCTAATCCTACATTCAATTTTCTTAAAATCATGGATTCAAGTTGATCTTCATTGAGATCAAAATCTTCAAGACTTAACTTGATCTTCTTATCTTTTATCTCATTGATCACCTTGAAGGTTGCTTATTTCTTATGATGGTATCCCCTCATTGAATCTCATCTCATAGGAAGTAAGGATGCCATGTAATTCATCCATATTTATTAAGGTGTGATCATGAACTTATTCTACAATATATTATTTTGAATTCAAACTTGAGAGTGAGAGACCGTAATACTTTCTATACCATAGTATCTTCTTCAATATCCTCTCCAAAACCTATGATTATGTTCACTACCTCATAAACCCTTAGCAAATAGGATGTCATAATATCCTCTTCCTTCATTTTAAGGCCCTAAAATTGCCTTTGGTAAGTCTATAATTTGGCAAACTTAACCTTTGAATCCCATTCATAGATAGTTTGAAATTTAACCCAAATTTCCCTAGTATTATTTCAATGGATCACCTTGGTGAATTTAGCATCTGATAGGCCATAAATTATAGCATTCATTCCTTTTGAATTTCTCTCACTTAACTTCTTGTCAGTTACACTAGTTGGAGGAGTAGGGGTGTATAATAACCATCCATAATAGATTTACAAATTACAAAACCTAGATACATGATGTATTTCCTCATAATTTTACTCTAAAAATATTAATTAGACACATTTAACAATGGTGCTTGCTTTGTATAGAAACCCTACACATGTTGACTACCTATATTATACCTTGGATCACCTTCAAGTGGTTAAACTTTGGAAAAAAAGGTGTCTCTGATACCAAATTTTAGAGGTAAAATCACTAAGATGGGGGGTGAATCAATGATGAAATCAATTCAATTTCAATTCCAAAACTTCAAACTCTCATCCATTTAACATACAAAATCATCATGCATACAAATTAGTCATCATAATGAATACAATAAACTATGAAAGATCAACATTCATGACATAATGATTATGTAGGAAACCATATTGGGGGATAAAAACCATAACATTCATGAGATAATGATTATGTAGGAAACCATATTGGGGGATAAAAACCACTCTCAAGTTTTCAAACAAGTGGACTGTATTCCTATAAAATATTTACAAATAAGAGACTTTAATGAATCACCCACTTCACAAGGATAACCAACCCCTAATCATGAACAAACACAAACTTGTCTTATATGTTGATCACCCACATGGAACATTATAAAATAAACACCTCTATAGATATTATTTCCTTTCAATATTATGAATAAATATTGAATAACAACTCTCTTCAACCCTTTACACTTTATCAAGCCTTCACACACAATCAATGTATCCAAAACACCCTTCTGGATCACTTTAGACCTCTTCGCTCATCTTCATTCTTCCACCCTAAAAAAACATTATTATAAAATTATAAATATGATCTCTAGGTCATACACACATTCCTCAAACTTATCTTCTCTTCAATCCATACACTAATCACACTCACACTTCACTATACTTTGCATATCAGCTCTAGAAACCATCACCTTTGATTTTGCTTTTTATAAAGTATGCTTGTTCATCACCTTCTTGGTCGGCCAAAAGAATTTACTTAAATATTAAGGATTATATCCCACTTATAAATATCTCAATATCACCTTCATATGTTGACCATAACATCCATAGATCACCCATAAGTAGCTACACCTTTCAATTAGGCCTTAGCAGCCCTTTTAGGTCTCATGAAGACCTATTCACCCCTTTAGCACTTCACCAAGAGAAAATAGTAACACAATACCACTTAAAATCACATAGGTCCTTTTAACATTACCCCTAAGACACCATAAAATTATTACATTCATCACTACACTCCTTTTCATATGCAAAACCTATCAAACATTTGCCTTGTACAAGAAAATAGCATGAACAAACCAAAAGTCAACATTGAAGCAATGGTTCAGATTGAGGATGTATTTTTCAAAACTCCAATATCCATAAAGATGATCCTTAGGGAGTATACAACACTCTTAAATGGATAATTCACCTTGAAATATCCAAACACCATCAATAAAAAATCAAATATCCTTCTTGGGTCACTTGTAGAAGATGATCAAACCCTTAGTCAATTTGGACTACAATAAATGCAAATATACTATCAGTCAAACCTCCAAATTATTTTTATTATATTTCCCAAAATATTCTAGGTTGACACATCTAGATCCAACATGTAGTCTGTACTAGACACCTACATTCAAGTTAAACACATGTATTGATGTAACTATCCTAGGTCAACATAAGTGTCTGAGGTCATAAAAGTGATTAATCTATAATTTGATGGTTGTTCTAAAATCTAATTCTATTTTGCTTCTTGCTTTTTCTAGATCTAGATGTGTATTAGCATTAAAAACAATTAAGTATCTTATTTTCATTATCATTACAATTTTATACACCAAAATTATGTCACACACATGCATAACTCCCTATGTCAAAACCCTCTTTGAGCCCCTTTTCAATATTAATAATTAGCCTTCCTAACCCATGATTTTACCCCTCACACATTTAATTAATTTAAAATATTTAATTAATTAAAAACCACTTACACCACCTTACCTATCCACCTCATCCTAAGACTAATTCTTACCCTCTGAGTCACCTCAAAACTTAGTCCCCTTATCCTAACTACACATGACTTGTTCTCACCCCAAAAATAAATTCCTAACCAACTACGTCCTTTTTAACCTCCCATTTCTACATTTCCTAATGGATACCACACTTGGCATGAGAAAGAATAGAAAATAGGCTAAAAATATCCCTTTTGCCTATTCTCATGCCACTGACATTGGTCAACCCATGGTTGACATCGATGGGATCACTGACATCGGTTACTTAAGCCAAATTCCAAACTAATGTTCAAGTCAACAAAAATAAAAACTCATTTTATTTACATACAAGATTTTGGCATCCAACTTTCCACATCT
Organism: Torreya grandis; assembly: GCA_037957365.1. Lineage (NCBI taxonomy): Eukaryota > Viridiplantae > Streptophyta > Pinopsida > Cupressales > Taxaceae > Torreya > Torreya grandis. The sequence continues at coordinate 210,881 of JARHVA010006081.1, read as the reverse complement.
TGGCTTATTGTTACCTTGTAGAAGTCAATCTATACTAAGAACCAAGCTCTTGAGAACTAACAACACATGCTTGTTTTCTCTATTCAAGGCATTGATTTGACAAGCCTTATAGGAACCATCCATTCAACACTTATCATTCAATCACCTCTTCAACTAAGTATATCACTTATTCTATAAGTATTTAAGTAGTTACTTTCTAATAACTTTATATCTGCTAGTTATTGTTTTACACATTCCTGACCAAACCCCCATGAGGGAGTTATAAAGCTTCCCCACTTATTTCCCCTTGTTCTAACACACCAAACCTCTGACCAGACCCATCCAAATAATACTCTCTCTCTTGAAACTCTCCCTAACCTTCCAAACTAGACCAAACCATTTCCCAAACCTATAAAATCCTTCTACAAGTTCTTAGGAAATTATTACCCCTACTAACATCGGTCACCCAACCGATATTAGTCATACTTTCTCACTGACCTCGATAACCTTACTGACATCGGTAACTATGGATTTCTAGTAACCTCTCTAAAACCTACTTAGACAACTTCAACAATACAAATTTAATATACCACCTACATTCTATTACTCTCTACCACACTCAAGTTGAAAATAATGGTAGCATATCTCTCTTTTACTCTCTCTTTGCTATTTATTACTCTTTTATTTCTCAAAAGTGGACTGTCATCCCTAAGGAAGTTTGACACTTCCTAGAACAAGCGCTTAGCTTGGCAGCCCACTCATATATCTACTAATAGATATTTCTATGGTAGTGCTTTCTTACCTATAGGTAGTCCTCCCCAGCCAAACAAGAGTGCTTATAATTTTTTGATATGATGTACAAACCAATCCAGGTTCATTCTAATCACTTATCCCTATCTTTCTTCTCTATTTTTATTTAGAATTGAAATAGACATAATTTTAATGAAACATTTTTGGCATGCCCGATGGGACCCTAGAGTTTTACTTGGGTTCATTGCTTGTTTTAAGCATTCATATAGGTGAATTATAGTGAAATTTTCATTTATTGCACTTTCTCCTTCATTTTTCCCTCAAAGTGAAATATTCAACATTTTCTTTTCTATTTAAGGGCAATAAACTAAAATTTCTTCTTCCTTGTCACTCTTTTTTTTTCTTTACCTCTAAAAGAATTTTAATATTTTTCTTACAAGTTAAAAGAATATCTTCTTTATTTATTTCTTGCATGCACATTAGGATAGTGAATTTCATTCTCTACTCCTATTTCATCATTGTTTTCATTCAAATTAAACATTTTAGATTTGGGTTTAAAACTTACTGCACTTCATTGTTTGCTTGCTGCATATTAGCTCACCTAGTTAATTACAAGCATTATGAATGAATTGTAGTGCACATATGTTAGAAAACTAGATCACACTCATAAAAACAAACATGTAAACTCACCTGAGACAAGGCCCATTAGAATTTCATCACCTAGTGGATCACCTTACCCTACCCAACTATCCTACTTGGATTTCACTACCAAGGGGAGAACCCACTCCATTCTCTGGTGGAGTATAAACTCTAGGAAAAAGTTATATTTTGGTTAAGAAACCTATCTTGGCTTTAGTTTTGTGAACTGTGGGGAGCAAGATCCTATAAAAAGCCATGTACCTGGTCTAACATAGATTTCCTCTTGAGCACTAAAACTAACCTAAAACTAGCTCTAGATTGCTTTCTATTACCTTCATTAACCAATTTCTCTTCTCACTATCTAATTAAGGCATAAGCCAACACAAGACTAAAATTAATATCTAGGAGTTAATAATTAGTGGCTGTATGTTTTTTCTACTTTTCTATTGCCTTCTCTATTTTAGAGTTGGTAAGGACATTTTTCCATTGATTCATAAAATCAACACTATTGGTAATAATTAGGTTGTATAACTTATTATATCAAGTTTTTTGAGTGTTCTTTATTCTTACACAGACCTCTTGCATCCTCTATTTTACCTAGATTCTACCTTTAGGTTTCTAAAATGTTGGATTTTCCATCTCCTAGAATATCATAGTGACTGACATCAGTTAATTCCATCGATGTTGGCAGACTTTAGCCTATCAACATTGGTTAATTCCAATGACATCGGTAGACTTTTACTACCGATATCGGTCAAGAGAACGATGTCGACAACTGTGTAATTTTAGTTTGTAAAAACAACAAGCTAAAATAACCTACTTACCTACACCCAAACTTGGTTTTTCCTTATTATATCACTAATATAAAGTATTAAGACTATTTATACTTCTTCTTACATGGTATTAACGTGATCCCAAGCCAAAATTCTTGTCGATTATGCAAGCCAACAACCACTTCCACCTTCCCTTCTTGTTGCTAATTCTATTATGAAGCATACTTTACATATAGAGTATACTCCCAACCCCAACCAAATTCCCATTATGCCTAAAGGAGATCAATATTTTTCTAAATTCCTTAATCATAATGTGGCAGCCCTTCAGCATTACCTTGCCATGATCCAAACCCATAATTCTTTAGGTGACCCACTATATGGTATACCAACCTCTATAATGGAGACAACTTCAGTTTCAGCTGTCTCCACTATTTTCCCCATGGTTACTCAAACCACCACCTTGAAAAGTAACCTAACCATAAACAATGTCCAAAGTTTAGCATCACCAACTACCCAATCCCACCTAAAACTTGGTATGACTTCCCTAATTTCATAACCACAAGATATTTAATCAAGTCTCACCCCATTTAAAAATTTTGTGGTACCTATTCCATCTACTCTCACACCTATAATTACCCAAGTTACAACTCACCCTTCACCTAGTATAACCATGCCAATAACCCAACCTATAATAAGAACATCCAACCAAAGCATAGTCTCTAACCCAGTGGGACAAGCCCCTTTTCTTTCTACCCCCCAACCTATGACTCATTATCCTTATGTTGCACCAACACAACCTCAACAAGTTATGTCATACACTCCATCTACTTCTTATCAGGTTCCCTATAACTTAAGGGGTATCTCCCAAACCAATCCCCCTCCAGACCTCATTAAGATGTTGATGGATAAGATGCCTAATCTAGAGACATTTATTTTAGGTTAAAAGAATGTGTTATATTATGATTAGATATGTAATGAACTCATCCATCCTTTTGGGCCTATTTTCCCTTATCTAAGCCAATGAGAACTCTACAAATTTACTCATTTCTAGATTAAAGAGGACTCACAATAGCATTTTCAAGCATTTACACATGCTTGTTATTTAATAGGGCACAATGATGCATGATTACTTCACACTTTCCCTATGTCTCTTCTGAGTGCTACCCTAGATTAGTATGAATCTATAACTCAACACTCCCTTTTCTCATTTACACAACTCACACAAATATTCCTATACCATTTCTCTATTAACATTTCTAAAAAGGTTTCTATTACAAACCTTTATTCTATTAGATAATTTGATGATGAGTCTTCATAAATTTTTTCACTTGCTAGATAGGCTTAATCAATCAACTCTCCTTCTCCTTACCCCAACCTAAGCTTATTGAGATCTTCTCGAGGGCATGTTCTAAGCATAATTCATCCACACTCTAAGTAAAAAAAAAAATTCACATTTGATGAGGCCTTTACAATGGTATAAAACTCAAGATCTGGGCTATAGATGAAGGTAGATTCAAGTTGTGCAGTAAGAATACCAATTCCAAATTGAATGACTCCTCTTCTTCTAAAACTTCTCCTTCTAACCAAAAAGCTAAAGGCTCTACCAACACAGTGGTCATTAAATCATATTCTTCTAAAATCATAAACCAACCTAATTCCTCAACTTCCAAAAATATGACCAAGTAATTTCAACAATGGTATGAACAAAGACAATACACTTCCATTCGGGAGTCATATACTTCCATTTTGGAAAAACTATTACAAAAAGGTGTCATAACCCTTCCTTAAATCAAACCTCTTATACAGTTTGACCCCTCTCATCCTATTCTAAATTGGTACAAGGAAGGTGAGTTTTGAGGCTACCATCGAGTTAAAGGCCACAATTCTAATAACTGTAAAACATTTAAGAACATTATTCAAGACATGCTTGATAGGGGTGATCTTATCTTCGATAATTCTAATGCATCCATTAATAAAATATGGATGTGTTAAAATATCCTTTTCCTAACCATTCACCCAATTAAAATATTGTTCAGACCATGACTAACTCATGTGATCATAATATCCATACAATTAATATGGTCTTTCCTTTACCTCTAATTTAACCTCTCCCACAACAAGAGGCACCCATTTTATCAACTCCTCCCCCATAATCAGTGGCATTTGTTTTTCCCATTCTTCTTCCTCAAGTGGAAGATCCTATTTCACCCATCCCACTCTCATGTGAGGAAGATCCTCCTTTACCACTCCTTTTACCATCAAAGGAGCCTATATTGTCATTTCATTTTGCACTAATGTTACATATCCTCTTACCACTTGAATACCACACCTTACTCATTCTGCAACCACATGTCAAGGGAACCATCATTCTTGTGTTATACCCTCTTGAGGAACCCTCTTCACCTACCTCTCCTCCATCGATAGAGAGTAATACCCCATCCAATTCACCTTTTTAACTAGAAGATTCAGTGCTATCTACTCCTACATTAGATGAGAGACCTATTGTGCCTACTCCAATTCTACCACTTTTACCACTTATTTTACCTATGGAGGATAATACTTTACCTATTCCTCACCCACATGTTAAAGGAGTAATTATACCTATACTTCACACCATCGAGAAACCCTCTTTACCTACCTCTCCTCCACCCATGGAAGACCATGCCTCTTCTCCTATCTCTATTGAAGAAGATCCTATTATGTCCCTTTCTCATCTTTGGCCCAAGGTAGAAGAGACCAACAATTTCCATCTTTTTCAATCACATTAGCTTTATAAATAATCAATTGTAAGGCCTATGTCAACTTCATCTAAACTCTTCTCATGGTTGGTGAAAAGTATAGAATTTATTGACTCCATGAAGCTAGATCATGCAACATTTTGGGACTAACTTAAAACTCCTTATCCTACACAATGAGTGTTGACCTGTAATGCTAACCCTCTCACTACTCTTTACCCTAAGGTATTTGACAAAGTTAAAGCTTCTTCACCAAAATCACCAGAAGCTCATCCATCCATGTCAAAACCCTCACCCTCACAGGCATCTACCACATTAAAGTAGATCAAGTCTTTAGTCATATGTATCATCTCTAATCTAATCCATCCATAGGTGAAATTAGATCTAACTCTCCCACTAAAAGTTTGAGTTTTGTGGCCTAAACTATAGAAAATTTTTAATCTTCCTAGATCTTGTTGATCCTTCCCTCTTCAACCCTCAACTTTACCATCAATTTTGGGACCACACCCCTCTACTTTATTTAGAGTATCATCGATCTAATAAAAAAGAGACTAAGTTACCTCCACTACTGCCTCTACCACCTTATAGGCCTTTCATATCTAACACCATGATACCTAACACCAAAAAAGTGTCAACAAAACACATAAATCCAACACCACTAAATAAGGCACCATGCAAAATCACCCTTGTGACTCCTAAATAAAAGGTGTCCACTCCTATTACCACAACAAGTGCTAGCCCACTCACATACTCTTAGAGCTTTTTCCTACATTATTTATTGTAATATTTCATAATAAATCTTATTCCCATTAAGATTTATAGCCCTCTTAGATCAAAGCCATCTTGGTTTAATGATACAAAAGTGTGTTTATATCATCATTCACCTGGACACGATACTGAGAGTTGTAAAGCTCTCATAGTAGTCATTCAACAACAATTTGATATCGACACTTTATTTTTTGATACTCCCATTAAAATTCCTATTATTCTACCTCTAGAATCCATAATGCCTCATATTGTTCCACCTAAATTCAAACCCAAAGATGTTATTGTATCACCTTTGCCACCTCATTTACCTATGTTTCAGATAAACATAGTTAATGTGGCCATGCAGTCACAAAATCAAAAGGATAAAGGTAAGGAAAAGGTCTCTTCCCCTTGGGCTCATCCCTTTTCCAAAGACACTTCTCCTTCAAATCCCAATATTTCCATCTTGGGTGTCCTAAAAGCAACATCTTCAGACTTTATTCAAAGCTTGATGGTGAAATAACTTCACCAAACTCATATGAAAATGTCCTTGTATGAGTTAATCCAAAACTCACCCCAACACTATCAATCTTTGATTAGTGCCTTAAAATTGGTTGAGGTAAAACTTAATGATCCCCAACCTCTTGCATCTTTGGTCAGCTCTCTTAATTCCATCTCCCTAATTTCCTTTAGTAATTCAAAAATTCCACCTCAACACCTTGAAGATCAGGATTCTACCCTTTTTATTACCACATATATTTATCAAACTCATGTCAAAAGAGTCATGATTGATGGGGGATCTAGTATTAATATTATTTATACCCATGCCTACAAACATCTATCTCTTCTCGATAATTGCATGTATCCAACTGGCGTGGCGTTCTGCTCCTTTAACGATACCATAGCTACTACAGTGGGCATTGTTATCTTACATATCCATGTAGGTCCCCACATAATTCTTGAGATATTATATGTTGTAGAAGGAGATTTCTAATATATCATACTATTTGGATGACCTTGGATACATGTTATGGCATGTGTACCCTCAACTTTGTACCATTGTGTCAAGTTTGAGCATAATGGGCGAGTGCATGTTATACTAGCTGACCCACCTCTATTTAAAACATGTAACATGACTTATACTCCCAATGATGTTATCATTCCATTAAATACATCATCTTCTCTACATTATACTGCTAAAGCTTCCACAAGCTCCATTACCCTAGTTTCACAGATATTGATGACATAAATTCCTGACAAAGATCCCATGGAGAAAAATTTTAAACATTTATCACTTAGAGAATATCATTTGTTAATGCTAAACATGTTCCATACTCCAAAAGAGTATGGAAAGATTCATATGTACCCAAATTATGATCCCCATATTGGGATGGCCATCCCTTATGGTCCCCTTAACCTTTGAACTAATTTCACATATGGGGAATTGATCAGGCTCTTTCTATTGACAATCCATCCACTTCACCATACTCATTTACCTGTGACTTCTCTTTCTTGAGCAAGCCTAGTTTCACTCACACCTATCTTTATTGGTGTGCCTGGAAAGGATTTGGTTTGGGTCATTATGAGTAGGGTGTTCATACACCCATTAAATATCCCACTATCAAAAACATTGAAAATGCCAAAAAGAGGCATGGAGTGGGTTATGACGAACCAACTAAACTCACCAAAACGTCCCATGTACCAATTATTGAAGAGCTAGTCTCTCCTTCTCCACCTTCTCCACCATCACCTACCAAATTAGAGGTATCTATACCTCCTAATTTTATTTTATTTTTCAATAAATTCCATCCATTTGGGGCCCCTCACCTATCACCAGGGTAAGGAAATAAGGTCCCTTCCTCTCATTCATCCTAAAATGAGTGATGAAGACTCTCCCACTATTACCACTATCCAATGTCAAGATGATGATGCTATTCTCACATACATGGGTGCAGATGATTCCTATATCTAATGATCACTCCCATTTAAAACATAAGCCATGTTAAATGAATCAATCATTGGCATCAATTTGCCATCTCATGATAACCCCTACGTCCTCAAGATTGGCCAATCTTTGGATTCCTCTGAGTAAGCTAGTTATGCCACAATTCTTAATAACCATACCAAAGGCTTTGTTTGGTCTTATAATGACATGCCTAGTATTGACCTCTCTATCATCACCCATAACATTATCACTAATCAAGATGTTAAACCTATTAGGAAAAATCTTCACAAACTGCATCCTCATATTGCTCTCCTTGTAAAAGAAGATCTCTAATTCCTCCTTTATATTAAATTTATCCAACCCATCAACTACCTACAATAGGTTTATAATATTGTTCCTATCACAAAAATGACTATAGGAATCTACATTCACACTGACTACAATGACCTAAACCTCACTTGTCTAAAATATGACTTCCCATTGCCAAGTATCGACCAACTTGTTGATCTAATAGCTGAATATGAGATGTTATCACTTATGGATGGGTTCTCAAGATATAATCAAATCCTGGTTGCTCTCAAAGATCAACACAAAACAACTTTCATCACCCCATGGGGGACTTTCTATTATCAGGTCATGCCTTTTAGTCTGAAGAATGTTGGTGCCACCTACCAATGTGATATGACTTACATCTTCCATGATCTCCTACACAAAATTATGGAAGACTACGTAGATGACTTACTCAAAAAGTCTAAACTTCATCAATATCACCTGATGGTTCTCAAAATAATATTTACTCATCTCCTCCAATATAACATTTGACTAAACCCAAAGAAGTGTGTCTTTGGTGTCCTTTCCAATAAGATCTTAGGCTTTATCATTTCTCTCTATGGTATTGAAGTCAACCCTGATAAGGTTTGAGTAATACTAGAGATACCTCCACCTAATAATATCAAACTTCATAGCCTGTTAGGCAAACTTTAGTCAGTCTACAACTTCATCTCCCAATTATCAGATCATTGCCAACCCTTTTACCATCTCCTCAAAAAATATGTCTCCTTTTATTGGAATATAGATTACCAAGAAGCTTTTGACACACTCAAACATTATCTCCTTTCCCCATCAATTCTCATTCCACCTAAGGAAAATAAGCTTTTCTACCTTTACATCTCTACAAAAAATCATTCTTTGGGTGCTATGATTACACATTGAGATGATCAACATTAATAACAGGTGGTTTACTACATAAGTTGCACACTTATTGATTATGAGACTTGATATACCCATACTAAAAAGCTTTGCCTCTCATTGGTCTTTTCAGCCTCTAAGCTCTACCATTATCTCTTAAATCATAAAACCTATGTGGTCACCCATGTTGATCCCCTCAAATACATACATTCCAAGCCACATCAAAACAAATTTGTAGCTCAGTGGCTCATGCTCCTTGCTAAATTTGACTTAGAGTTTAATCAACAAAAGTTTATCAAGGGGAAAATGATCATTGACCAATTAGCTACCACTCCTTTACCTGATAACCAACCTTCAAACCTTGAATTCCATGACAAATCCATCATAATTCTCTCCACCAATGACATCTCTTATCAAATGATGATCTTTGATGGGCCAAAAATTCAATACGGTGGGGGGTGTGGGGGTCATTCTTATTCCTCTAGATGGTGAGCCTATGTCTTTGTCATTTAAACTAGATTTTGAATATATTAACAATATGACCAAATATGAGGCTTTGATCTTAGGGCTTCAAACAACTATCTTCTTAGGTATCAAATCAATAACCATCTTCGGTGATTCTCAGCTAGTGGTTAATCAGGTTAATGGTTCCTACCTATATAAAAATAAAGTTATACAGGGGTATAAACATCATGTAGATACACTATTGGTATCATTTGACTCCTATCTCTTACAAACTATTCCTTAATCTACAAACAAGTTTACTAACACAATGGATTCATTTGCTTCATACATACCCTCTTCCTTGAAAAGCTATGTCACTATGCATCGCTTAACATTACCCTCCTATGTATCAACTAACATCTTTTCTATCATAAATTTAGCATATAACCCACATGGCTTATGGTACAAGTAACTCATAGATTATCTTTCCTTTTCTATTACCCCTTATGATCTCTTTAATAATGGGAGACATGCCTTCATAAAATGTGCCACTTGTTACATTATGCTATGGGGATTTATATACAAGTGAAGTTTTGATGATCTCCTCCATAGATGCCTCACTAGTACTGAGACTCCCTTCACTATTAAGGAAGTCCATGACAGGATTTGTGGTGGACATTTTAATGGTCACGTAGTTGCCAAGCGTATCCTTCGACTCAGCTATTATTGGTTAACACTTCATCAAGACTATGGTGATTACATTCAGCATTACATCAAATGTTAATAACAAACTAACCTCCTTCACATTCCAAGTTATGCATTACAAGTTGATAAAGACTTTTAGCCCTTCTCTTAATGGGGCTTGGATCTAATCAGTGAGATTAACCCTCATGCATCCCTCCATCACCATTTTATCATTACTGCCACTGACTACTTCACCAAGTGGGTCAATGCCATTCCTCTCATCTCCACTAAGGGTGACAAAATTATTGACTTTATCAACCATCATATCATCTGTCGTTTTGGTGTCCCACATTAAATTATAATAGATAATGGCAAATCTTTCATAGAGTGAGACTATCTAAAGTCTTTGTGATACCTTTGGAATCAAATAATTAAGCTTCTCATCACCATACTATCCACAAGCAAATAGACATGTAAAATCTTCTAAAAAACATTGACCAAAATTTTCATGAAGGTAGTCAATGATATGGGCAAGTATTGGCACACACACATTCATTTTACTTTATGGGCTTATCACACAAACATTTGAACCCCTATAGGTGCTACACCTTTTTCCTTAGTCTATGGGATGGAGGCTATTTTACCTCTTGAGGTTCAGATTCCTTCTCTTCACATTTCTCTAAAAGACATACTTACTAATGATGACCTTTGCCAAGAACATTTGGCTCAACTCGAGTTGCTTGATGAAAGTCATCTCATAGCCCTGAACCACCTCTAAATTTATCAAGAGCATATCAAACGTGATTACAATAAAAACCTTAAGGAGTGAGATTTAAATATTGGAGATCTAATCTTAAAATAAAATCAACATGTGATGAACATGGAGAAAATCAAATAGGGTAATTTTTCTCCTAATTGGCTTGGACCCTACATCATAACTCATAAGTATGGCTCAAGAACTTATCACTTGTCTTCTCTCGAAGGAAAACAAGAACTTGAGCCTTTAAATGCCTTACACCTATGACCATTCTTTTGTTAATCAAGTGACTCTTCACCTCATGTTTAACTTGAACTCATCCCTTGAACACACCTATTACATTCATTTCCCTTCCTCTTAACACTTACTCCTAAGTGGTATAATTTTTCCCTCAAAGTGGAAAATCCTTAAGCCTCTATAGTCTTGTCCATGACTAAAATTTTAAAAAAATGGGATATGTAGACAAGTTATAATCTATCAGGTCATGATTCTCAATGTAGATTGCTCCCTTGAAGGATAGATACATACCTTCTCTTTGATATTATCAATAAACTACTCCCTTGAAGGACAACTATTTAAACTCAAAAACAAATGCTTAGACCACTCCATTGAAGGATGGCTAGGCCAAGCTTTGTTATCAAGGTAAATAAAAAACAAAAATCTTCTCATATTGATCATCTTCATATGGCCTCAACACAAAAAAAATCCCATTACAGGATTCCCATATTGATAAGCTTACACACACAAAAAAAAAAACTTTATGTCATGGAATTGCCTATAGTAGCTTTTGAGTCACCCACAACAAGGGCATATCATCCCCACTTTAAAGTTTGTGCTACCCAAACACTTCCACTCATTTTACCCTTTTCCCCTCATAATATTTAAAGGGACCTTGAACTCACTTAACATAAGGTGAACACAATGCTTATCTAATAAATAAAATGGTCAAATGATGTAAAGCATGAAAGAGGCTCATATTCTTGAGCCTATTTATGTTATGATTATGGTCTTTACTAGTACATGAGCATTATACCTCTTTAGTTCCCATCCTAATCACATGTTGATCTCTCTTCTGAGATGAAAACTTCATACAAAAAATAACATAAATAGCCTATCCATTTTAAGCATACACCATCACAAATATGTAAAAATGCTAAGATGGAGCAAACAAATCAACTATGCATATACCATCATACATATGGGAAATGCTAGTCTAACTCAACTAACATGCTCAACATTAACATAACATTAAATAACCATCCAAATCAACATCATCATCACTATCACAATAAAATCATCTAAAAATCACAATAAATGCATCTAAAAATCACAATAACACATCTCATATATATACATATACACACATGCTCAACATGAATGTACATCAATAGATCATAACAATATCATCTCTCCCTAGAAATATACATCTCTCATCTTTGGTTAATAGGCTGATATGTATACAATATATATAAAAATAAAAAAATATAGAACTCATAATCCTCAAGGCTATACGCATGGTCATGAAGAAGTAATGTCATCACCACTCTCGACCTATCTACATATGTGTGAGCTAGAAGCCATGGCACATGTCATTGATCTCTCATACTCTCTAAACTTAGAATACCTCTAAATCTATGAGAACTCCCTGATGTCCCTCTCATAATAAGCAATCTCATCAAGGGTAGTGTTATACCTTTCTAGAGATATAGTCTCTAATGGTCCCATCATACCTACTAAAGGCTTGACCTATACTAGTCCCTGTGATAAAAGAGGAAGAGTAGCCTAAAATACTACTCTCAAACTATCCCTATCTATTTTTAGTGTAGCAACTTGACCTTTTAATACCCTGACCTAGCCCTATAATGTCACCATCTATCTTTGTAAAACCATTACCTATGTTTGAGCTACATTTCAAGCCTACACTACCACATCTTAGGCCTATACTACTACATCTTGTTCCTATATCATTACATCTCAAGATTTTATGGCTACATCTCTCTCTCACCACTCCCTATAAATCTAGTGGTGACCTCTTGACCTAAACCATAGGATGCAAACCTATCCACCATGAAAGATACACTACTATGTATCCAGGATCTACTACACTTGGCCCTACTGACAGCTCCTCAAAATTTGGCCTATCTATCTCCTAGGGAAAGATTAGGGGTGCCTCTATATCATCCCTCCTATATCAAGGGAAAGTAATAGGTATATCCTATAACAAGCCAAATTATCTCTTGACCCATGCCACAAGTATCATCTCTAGCTCATTGGCTCATCTCCCTCTAACCCATAATGTGCTCTGTAAACTAACAAGCTACTCTACTTATCCTCTAAATGAAGGGTATGTCAAGTAAGGTCTCCACACAATATTTGAAGGGATCAATCCCTCTAGCATACACTTATAATGATCAATATCTTGTACTATACTATCTAATCAGGTTTGGACCATATCATCTCTCTACTATATGAAACCAACCCTAAAATTAACTATAATCATGGTAGGTAACACCAATGGTCATTTCACCATGATATGCTCATATGCCCAATAATGAATTAAATGCCTGACACACAAATTGTATCATCATCATAGTCTCAAACTATGCCAAAAAGCTAGTTCCCATGTGAATATGGTCCACTGCTCAATGATCTCTACCAGAACACTTATCAACACAATAGGAAATCTCCCACCATCTATGTTTGGTAGTGAATACACTATAATCCCTATCATCATAAATATGCTTAGCTGATGCTTCTCCTCATTATTAGTGTATAATGGCTCATAGGTAAATCTCACTGAGTGATAGGTCACCTCACCAGCATGCTCTCTAAATAATGTCACCATGTGAATATCATGTTCCTCTCTCAAACATGAGAATATATCCTCACCTTGGAGTGGTAACCATAAAATATTTTACACATCCTCTTGGGTCACTATCAACTCTCTAATTGATAAATGGAAGGTGTTGGTGGTCTGATCCCACCTTTTGATCAATACTATCATCAAACTCATATCTCATACAAATCTATAATATCATCACACTCCCCCTAAACCTATGGCTTGCATGTGCTCCCACTCATCTAGGGTGACATCCCTCCCCATCCACATCAATAGCATAGGTAGGTGATCCCATAGTGCCAACTCCTACCTAGCCTACATCCATACACACACACCTCAAGTCACATACCTTCTAATATAACCTACCATGACTTTGTTCCCTTCTCTCTGGGAGAATTACATTGGTTTGAGGCCTTCAACTAGGCTATGTAGGTATCAGTCAATCGACATGGGGTATTTTGAGGTTAGCTTAGTCATATAACCACCTAATTATCTAACCTACTCTCCCATTTCCACCCTAGGCCTCACTACCTCTCTCTCCACCCTAGGCCCAACTGCCTATCACAACTCTAGGCCTCATAGCTTATATCCCTAACCTTCAACCCTATGACCTATATTTTAAGCCTTAGGTCCCCTGACCTATTTCAACTTATCCTTTCTTAACCATTTCCCCTAACACACTTTTTAACCCTACCTTAGACTTTTTTCCCCCTAAACATTAGGAGAACTATATTGGCTTAAAGCCCTTAACCAAGTTATGTAGGAAACACTCAATTCACATGGGGTCTTTTAAGGCTAGATTGACCATTAGGTTCATTGACTACTATAATTAAGGATCCAAAATTGGCTTTTTTCCTATTTTAGGTTCCTCAAGGTCACTAATGTCAGTTTTATATGCTGACATTGGTGCTTTGTATCGATCAACATCAATAGACCCCACTGACATCAACACCATGTCAATTAATGTTGGTAGACCCCACTAATATTGGTGACTGGTTCAGCCCTAAGGCTAAACAACCCATTTCTCACCTTTAAATTTTAACCTTAAAATTACCCCCAAACCCCTTATAAATTCATCTGAACCTACCCTCACCTCATTTCCTACCCCTCTAATAGAATTATTTCCCCCAAACTTCAAATTTAGCCTAAAATAGCAAATTAACAAACTTAAATTCAAAATCAACTCGAAGGGGATCTTACCTTATCTCTCTATCTCCTTTGAGTTAAAATAGCTAGCACTTGTGGTGGTGCACTTCCAGTTGGGTCCCCTCCTAGCTCTGCCATCTCACCAACACTTAGATCTCATTTTCTCTCTAATAAAATGTTGCAAATGAGTTTTGGTGGGTTTCCAAAACACTTTTTATCAAGTTTGGTCACCCACCAACGTTAGTATCCTTGACCTAAGCCACTAATTTCAGCACTATTTCTTACCAACATCAGTGACATAACCAAAATTGGCACCCTTGAATTAGAATTTCCACCAACAACCACAACCCTTTAGACTCTACCTCTAATATGGGGCAACTTGGAGATCACATATATCTCCTTGACCATGACAACCAACTTAGAGATCACATATATCTCTCCAACTATGACAACCACCCTTGGAGATCACTTAAATCTCCACTCATGATTATTTTGATTAGAGATCATGAATATCTCCTTGATCATTGACCCTTTTAAACCAACCTTGCATTACTTGTCTTGACCACTTGTGCTATCATGCTATAGTTAGATATTGTACACATGCATGTATATTAGGTGTTTTAGATGAAGACCAAGATATTCTTGTCACTTGCAACCTTTTATGTTTCCTAAGGGAACTTCCTACCTGGGATATCTGGGACATATAGACCATTAGAGCTATAATTTTGATTGTTTTGATTTTATCAGCTATCACTTACAACCTATGATTTGGTTATTTCTATTCGAGTCCTCCTCCACCTTACCTATTCTTGATTTTGTCAACTATAGCTCATAGCAATATATGCATAAGTAGTGATACCACATTCTTATCCACTCACCCAATTCACTTCTTATCAAACTGGTACCTAATTCTAGATTCTCCTCTATTAGTTCTCATTTTGAGGGGGATACCTCATCTGATACCTAGAGAATCTAACTCTTATTTTTATTTTGTAACTTTTCAGTGTAAATTACAAGATAAAAAGGGGTGTAAACACTAAAATTACATCACACATGTGCATAACTCCCTGTGTCAAAACCCCCCTTAAGTCCCTTTTCAATAATAATAATTAGCCTTCTTAACCCATGATTTTACCCCTCACACATTTAATTAATTTAAAATATTTTATTAATTTAAAATATTTTATTAATTAAAAACCACTTATGCCACCTTACCTGGACACCTCATCCTAAGACTAATTCTTACCATCTAGGTCACCTCAAGACTTAGTCCCCTTATCCTAACTACCCATGACTTGTTCTCACCCCAAAAATAAATTCCTAACCAACTAATTCCTTCTTAACCTCCCATTTCTACCATTTCTTAATGGATACCAAACTTGGCACAAGAAAGAATAGAAACTAGTCTAAAAATATCCCTTTTACCTATTCTCATGCCACCAATGTCAGTCAACCCATAACCAATAGCAGTTACTTAAGCCAAACTCCAAACTAATGTTTAAATCAACATAAATTAAGAAAACTCATTTTATTCACATACATGCTTTTAGCATCAACTTTCCACATCTTGGCTTAATATTACCTTGTAGAAGTCAATCCAAACTAGGAACCAAGCTCTTAAGGGCCATCAACACATGCTTGTTTTCTCTATTCATGGCATTGATTCGGCAAGCCTTATTAGAGCCATCCATTTGGCACTTATCATTTAATCACCTCTTTAGCTAACTATATCACTTATTTTGTAAGTCTTTAAGTGGTTACTTTACAATCACTTTATATCTATTATTATTTTTTTTATGCATTCTTGTCTGAACCCTTGTGAGGGAGTTATAAAGCTTCCTTGATTATTTCCCCTTGTTCTAACACACCAAACCTCTTACTAGACCCATCCAAATAATACTCTCTCTCTTACAACTCTCCCTAACCTTCCAGACCTGACCAAAACCATTTCTTAGACCTAGAAAAGCCTTTTATGAGTTCTTAAAAAAATATTACCCCTACCGACATTGATCTCCCAAATGATATCGGTCACACTTTCTCACTAACCTTGGTAGCCTAATCAACGTTGAAAACTATGGATTTATAGTAACTTCTTTAAAACCTACCCATATAACTTCTAATATAAAAATTGAATATACCACCTACTTTTTGTTACTCTCTACTATGCTCAGGTTGTGAACAACGGTAACATATCTCTCTTTTACTCTCTCTTTTCCTCTCTCTTTGCTATTTATTACTCTTTTGTTTCTCAAAAGTGGACTGTCATCCCTAAGAAAGTTTGAAACTTCCTCCCACTCATATATCTACTAACATATTTTTTTTTGATAGTGCTTTCTTACCTACATGTAATCCTCCCCAGTCAAAGAGGATTGCTCACAACATTTGGATACAGTGTGCAAACCAATCCGGGTTCATTCTAATCACTTGTCCCTATCCTTCTTCTCTATTTTTATTTATACTTGAAATAGACACAATTTTAGTGAAACAATAATATCTAGCATAATTATACTTTCTATTTTTAGCATATCTCAACATAATAAATTCAATATATGTTTATCCAAGTTAGTAATTAATTGGCCTCATTATAGAGATAGTTTATCACTCTTGTGCCCTAGGCTATCTCTATCCATTTAACTCTATATTCATTAATCTATATTTTAGGGTTATAAAATTTGGTTAACCTAGCTTGTATGTGTTTCCCTGCAACTCCTAGTGTGTTTTAGGTTTTTTCTAATTTTCTTGATCTCTCAATTGTTATAATTTATTTCAAAATCCAACATTCATTTTCTTAAAATCATGTTTAATATGGATAAAAAAGAGCTTATTCATCCTCATAACCCTAAGTAGGGTTATATATACCACCCCTCTAACTAGGTCCATGTTATCACTCACTCAAGTGGTAGGGTAGATGGTACATGTATGAAAATTCAATCTGAGGCACCTAGGGTCTATGCTTGTGAATCCCTAAAACATAAAATCACCATTATGAACAAGTTAATAAAATAGATACAAAATAATATTAAATACATGTAGAATCTAAAATATTTTAGTGTTAATAATGTATTTGCATCTTCATCTAGCAAGGTTTCATATCCAAATTCAAATCTACAACATAATACATCTCAAACAAGTGATTCAAGTATTATACTAAAGTTTACTAAAAAACAAAGTTAAATCCTAAGATAAATGATCCAAGACAAAGTCATCAAATTACATCCTCCACATCCTATAAGGTGATCCAAATATTACCATGCATATCATAGAATGCATAGGAATCATACATATTGTTTTTTTTACATTAAAGAAAAAAATACAAAGTCATAAATATATTGGTGATCATATAAATGATACATCACTCAAGAAAAGCACTCATATTATGAATACCTCTCCTAAATAACAAGTGTAAAAAAAATAAATATGGGTACCAAAGGATAATTAAGAACATAAAAAATTGTAAATGTAAAACCTAGAACAAGAAAATATTCAAAAGGCAAAGCTAGAGCAACTAATGATAAAAAAATATCAAGATGGAAAAGATAAAGTTCCAAATCTAGTTATAGATGGGGAAATCACAAGTATTTCCTCATATTAAGGCCCTTTTTTTATCAGTGCTCATAGAGAAGGCAATAAATTTATAGCTTTCAAGGTTAAGGACTATCAAGATACAAACTTTTATTCTATGTCATTCCTTAGCTCTCTTGATAACAAGTTTCAACATGTGGATAAAACTAATGCAATTCTAGAAATTATGGGATCAATTCAGTTAAGATTTTCATTTACTTTAAAATAATGTTCTATTACTTTTTAAGTTATTTATATGATAAATGCTTACAATATTGTGCTTGAAAAATCATGGTTACACTTAATAGGAGTAATAGTTGATAGAAACAATAGTTGTATATCACTTGATCATCAAGATAAGCTTACATCCTTTTCCAAATAAGGAAGTAAATCTTCAACTACCATATAAATAGATACAAGTAATGTCATATCAGTAAAGGAAAATGACATAGAAAATATTTCAAAAAGAAATAATAGTCATCTTAGGATAACATTTTTTAAAAATATATCATCACCAAAGAGCAAGAGGCACATTATATTAATCATTATAACCACTTGATACAAGAACATGATACACTTTATGATTATTCTATGCACACATATGGTACATATAGTTCAAGACATGTTATACATTTACCACTCCTCAAATATTTTCATACTCAAATTAAGATTAGTGGATGGCTTATACAATTTCCAAATATTCTAAAAATACTATAAAATATTTAAAAAAAATAAAAAATCCTAAAATAGTTAGCATGTACTTATCGTATTGGCTCATTGGCACCTATGATGTTAGTTCCATATTGGTGGATAGAAAATTATTTATTTATCTATACATGTGTGTTTAACATATCTATTTGAGTGTGATTCAAGCATACAAAGGTACATGATCTATGAACTCTTGGATGTTGGGCCTTCCCTCTACTCATGTCATATGGACATTAAGGGCATCCACTTCTTTGATCTTGAGAGACACATGCTATTGTTGGAAGCAAAACTACTAAGAGAGGGTGGGGGTTGAATCAATACCTTTAAAACAATCATTAAATTTAACTTATCATTCATTAAGCATTCATTCAAACACATTCATCAACCAATGTATGAACAAACATCCACATAAGAATATAACACATGAATATAAGAGATATGTGAGAAACCCTCATGGGGAATAAAACTCACTAAAACATATCTTGGAATACAATCTTATAAATAATGAATCAATATTTAGTAAGGTACCAACCCCACAAAGAGCACCAACCCCTCACTAGTCAAGCACCAACTCAATTAGTCCTTTAGCAAGCACTAACTTGCAAGGAGGCACGAAACCCCTAGGTGACTCAACACCAACCTAGACACATAAAACCTTTGATAACCTTTGGACACTCATTTCTCAATCAAATGATGATGATCACCTTATTTTTATTTTCACACTCTTTTATCTCTCTCAAATAGCCTATTAGGCCTCTTCACTCAATTAACCCTCCTATTGATAGATTTAGGTCATATCACCTTGCTCATCATCTATAGAATCACCATTAGAACTTCATGGAATATTAAACACACCTATATTATGGTCTTAAATCCCTCTACTTGGTTTTCAAACTTCTATTTCATTCATTCATTCCATCAATATTCTAACTAGTCAAATTAGGCCTTTTAGACCTTTTTATACTTGACTCTTGCTTTCACATACCTTGGTCAGTATATACACCTTAAATTAGTCAATAAACCACACATATCATGTCTTTTCATACTTATTTTCATAGGAGACTCTGACTAGAGAATATGAGATTCATTCACATTAGCCATGTCTTGGTTTTACTTATCTTGGTCTTGTTTCCTGCTTCAGTCACCTTTTTGTCCATTCCCAATCATCTATAGCCTTTCAGATGGACATTCTAGCTCATCCATACTATATTTCCCAAGACAATTCTATCCTCCAAGTCTTGATCCTATAGGATAGGAGCACTGGGATTGGACTATAGTGTTGGACCTTAGGGTGTCCCATTTTTGGCACTCTTGTCCTTCTATATTTTGAGTCTTGATGGTCAAGTTTCTTCACTTATTGAGTTTGAATCCTTTCTTATCCCTTGCCTTAAGTTTTACTTACCCTTTTGGATATTGGATAATTTAATTAAAGATATCAAATTTAAAATAAAGAGTATCTTATATAAAGGACTTCACAAGGCATTTTATATCTAACATTTACTACTTTAGCATAGTAAATAATTAAACTCAATTAATAGTATAGCTCAGCATTTTGCATCACACATGGATTTGCATGATTGATCTATGAAGGGCCTAGGAAAAACTTAATTCTTACATATAATAGGTTCATTTATTATGCACATTCCATAAGGGAGAAATGCATTTGATATGAGACCCTATCTTGAGGGTTAATGTAGGTAGTGATCAGGATATCATGGGTTCTAAATCATGTGATCATACTTCCCTTAACCTAGTTTTTCTCTATTTTATTTTTGATATGTTTGGTGTTTCATGTGTGTTGGTAGACCTAGGATTTTAAGATTAAATCAACTCTATAAGGAGTTCTTTTGACATTCAACATCCAAAATTTCACAAGTAGGTTCACATAGGAACATCACAAAGAACCCAAAAAACTTAGGTCTTTGTGACCAGTTTGGATAATAGGGATAGGATCTAGACTAAAATGCTAGACCCTAAGGTGTCCTATTTTTGTCACTCCTATCCTTTCATTGAACAAAATGTAGATCCAAATACATGACACTGTCCCAATCCTACACAATAGTTCTCAGCCTCTAAATCATCTGTTTCATCTTATTTTTCTAGATAAGTTATTTCTTTCTCCTATGCAATTGATTTTGATTAAATTAATATGAACCTATATTTTATTGTATTTAATTTAATTTTTCCTATTACTTCAGACCCTTTATTTTTTGGGAACTAGATCCTAGTTTCTCAAAAATAATAAAACATTTGGTGAACCTAACTTATTTCGAACAAATCTAAAACCTTTGGTACCCTTAGGGTTTTCCTTCACTTTTTTGTGCAAAAATTCAATTATTAAATTATGATTTTGTATAAATTTTTGTGAATTTATTTTATTCAAATCTATTTCAAAATTAAAATTATTTCCATAATTTCAAATTTCTAAAAACCCCAAATTCTCAAAACCCTAGATACCATTACGATTTCTCCTTCCCATATTTTTGTGCAAAAATTCAATTATTAAATTCTGATTTATATATAAATTTCTATGCATCTATTTTACTCTAAATTATTTTATAATTTAAATTATTTCAATAATTTTCAAAAATTCTAAAACCCCAACCCAAAACTCTAGATTTCCAAACTAGGTCCTCAAATGCCAAGCCTTCCTCTATTGCAATTTTTAGATAACAATTTTGGAATTTTTGCAAATTATTTGGAGTGTCAAAAATAATTTCAAAATATCCATGTTAGTAGTTATTTTTTCATTTATTTTCTTAATAGTAATTTTCCATATTCTCTTTGTTAAATCACTAAAATGGCAACTAAGGCACTTCTTCCCTCTCATCCCATGAATCAATTTTTTATTTTTTCTCATAATTATGATAATGAATGAACAAATTTGAAAAATTTCACATTAGCTAAAAATGTGAAAAATGATTTCATTTACAATTAAGACAATTATTATTATTTTAATGAGGAATATGATGATACATATGAAATTGATAGTGAAGAGGAAGTAGATGCACCTTCTTCTCTCAAACTTATCTCTTTTCTTCCCTCTTCTAAAGAAAATGATTTTGATAAATGGGAAAGGTACTTTTCACCTCATTTTCCTATGCACAAGGAATCAAATATACAAATTAGTCATGCACTTCTAAGGGAACCTCTCATTGGTGATAATTTGCTTCCACTTGAACCTAATCTCTCTCTCTCTTTTGTTACTTCTATGTTCAAATTACAACAATATAAACATAATACAATCAAATTACTAATGCATATTTCAAATGATCCATCTCATAATCTTAACTCTACCTTGTCAAAAGAATGTCTAAATGATAACTCTCTTACTCTTCCTTCTCATATTGAAAATGAAAATAATACAGGCATTCCATCCAAGGATAATATAGATGCACATAATATGGCAATTTCACATGATAATTTATTGCATATTAGAAAAGAATTATCTTCTCTTACCTCTCTCCCTAGTAATAATGGAAGTGATAATGAATATGATAGTGAACATGAAAATGAATATGAAAATGAGAATGAATATGAACAAAACTCTGATTATGATAATGCATGGAATAATGATGACTATTATGCACATAGTGAATAAGAACATGCATCGCATGCTTCTAAATCTTCCCCCATTCCTTCTCTCAAACATAATGCATTAAAAAATGTTGTTTCTACATCTATGCATGATTCTATTTTCGATGATGCGCATGATAATGATTACATCACATCTTCTACTCTATTAGAATGTGATTTACTAAATAATAAATATACCAATGAATCTCCCAAGCCACCCCCTACTACAATAAAACATATTTCTCACTCTTCACCCAAAGAGAATGGTACCCACATCCCTCTTCTAAGGTCAAAGTTAGCATTCCTCCAAAGGTTCAAGTGAGCACACCCCCTATCTATGATCCAATCAATAAATGTAGCATTCCAATAACTAAAATAAATGATCCAATCTAATGTTTAAATGGACCACTTCAAGATACTAATATACCATCCTAAGAGATTATTTATTTAATGCATGCAATTGGTGAATTATAACACCAAGTACACCTCCTAAATTTGGAAAATAAGGCTTATAAATCTTGGATGGATGTCAATGACTTACATGGTAATTCTCTTCCAAAAACATTTTTCAAAGCTTTATTACCTAAGCATTTCTAGCTACCATCATTGCCTCAATTTGATGGAACTAGAGATCTATTCATACACCTTCAATCCTTTTAAAGGCTTTGCCATCTTATACTAGTCCTTTGATTCTACTCAAGTTATTCCAGCAGACACTAGTGGATAATACACATAATTATTTCTTTCATCTACTCCCTATTGGTTCCTTGCATACATATGATGACCTAGATGAGATATTTATTAGATATTACATATTAAACATGGGCCCTCATGTTACATATGAGAAACTTGTTGCATTACATCAGAATACTTTAGAGCCAATTAGTGATTATATCTTAAGATTCAAGACTCACATGTTAAGATTGATCTACAAACTAGCATATTTAGAGATTAAACATATCTTTATCAAGGGGCTTTGCCAACTGCTCCTAGAGTATATATTATATCAAACAAAGTCCTTTTTTAGGCACTTATGTTATGTAGTTGTAGCCCTGGAGAATAAATTGGGATTGATTGAGGTAGATTCAATTGATCAACTTACCCTAGATTTCACATCAGTACCTCCATATGCAATTCCTATCACACAAAATCCACCATGTCTTAAACAAGATAGGAAACCACAACCTAGAAAGATATCTAGTTAAGAATAGAGATCCAATTTCCAGAGCACCACCTACATTATGCACTATTAAAACCAATAACAAGGCACCACTATAGTTTGATTCAGAATGAGATATCCTATATGTCATACTATGAGCACTACTAGATAGGAGGTTAATCACATTTCATTCTACTCATCGATTAGATCCACATCTCTTACATAGACAACCACATCAGCCTTTTTTTAACTATCATCATATCCATGGACATAAAGATAATGATTGATATGGAATCATAGATTGTATTAATAGATGTGTTGATAATGGCATCATAACATTCAAACAAGGGGTACTAAAATATCCTCCATCATGGATTCATAGACCTCATTCCTCTATGACTGAGTCATCTTAGGACATTCATAGGAATCATCGATTACTTATCATGAGAGTAATGTAGTTTTTAGGATAAAGCCTCATAGGAGATCTCCTATCCCACCTATTGAAAGGATTTGGAAACCAATACAACATGAACAACCTACATATAGAAATGTAGTCTAAGGAGTACATAGTGCAATTCCATGTACATATCCACCATAGTCACAGGCACCACAATAGAGTACCATTATAGACATATATTCACTAAATCTAAGGTTTTAGCATCTTATCTCATGTAGCAACTAACTACAATTAAGATTAGATGAACCCACATCATAGAGTACAACTCTAGATAGATATTCACTAAGGATGAGTTTTTAGGGTCCTATCTCACATAACAACCCATTATGATTGAGATTAGATGAACCCACATCATAGAGTATAGATCTAAATAGATAATCACTATGGATGAGTTTTCAAAGACCTATTTCACATAAAAAACCACTACAATTGAGATTAAATGAGCTCCCATCATAGGTTATAGTTTCATCTCAATCTATTTGTCAATTATATGCATCATAATAGTGGCCACAAGGTGTTATTTCATGTAATAATCCACTATGATTGAGGATAGGTGAGCCTCCTTCATAGCACATAGTTTTAGTTATACATCCATTGAGATTGCATCTTACAAAATCTCCATGTAAAACTATATTTAGTGAATTTTAGATAGTATCAGGTATAAAGCATGTTCCTACATAGCATGAGTAATATGGTCACTTGTTTAGTTGTCCATCAGGGTTCAAATAGTGATACAACACATATTCCTACTAGTATCATTTCATAGATTGACTTAGTGGGCAACTATAAAACCAAAGGGATAGCCTTTGTATTCTTGAGCCACCTACTTAGAGGGATTGGATACATAGTCCAAACATTAATTAACACACACATGTTTACATAACTTCATTTAGTGGGCAAAGATGGAGACAAAGGGCTAGGCTTTGAATTATTGAGCCACCCTCAGGGAATTGAGCACAAATTGATATGCATAAAGTGATATTTTACATCCCCTTCTACTAAAAACTAACATTCCTAATTCCAAATAACCATCCCTAACTAAACCAAATTATCAAAATCTTGATCTTACCAAAATCCTATTTTACCAATCTTAAACCAACTCACTTTACTTAATCAATTTACAAATTACAAAACAACAAACATATTTTACTCACCTATGATTCAAAATCAAAACTAGCATCACACTTAAACATATCAACAATAATCAAAGCACATCCCATATAACATTTTACCAAACACATGCAACCTTAACATCAATGCCAAATTAACTATTTTCTCAATCAACCATTTGTAATAAATACACCAATATATTCCAAATTCCTTAACATAATATGCATGAGTAAAAATTAAAAAAAGTATCCATACACACACACATAATAAGTTATCAAATACATATACACTAGTATCAAGTTCAATAAATCATAAACGAGCATCAAGCCATCACTCCCATTCTCACTCTCTCCACTAGTGCTAGTCCTATAATCTACCCTAGCAATTAATATCCCTACACCTCTTTGAGTTATTGTATGCCTCTTAAAATGACTCTTTCACTTATATAGCCAACCATGCTCCTCATACAAGTCCATATATCACCTCTAAAGACATGTATACTCATCTATGATCCTTGTACTCATATATCCAAAATCTAATGGGGGCATCTTATGCCTATCCAACTCAGATCTCAACTCATCTCTCTTTCCAACTACCCTAACATATGTAGTTTTGGCTATATTAGCCCTATCAAATATATGAGCATGAATACCAACCATAACCATTTCTCTCTCTATCAACCCCTCCTCTACCATATCATCAAGTACATGCCATGTTAGCTCTTATAGTGTCGACTCAATTATTATCTCCCAATAATCATCATCTCCACCTCTTACCTCAGCCTATGCTCCATCATGAGCACCTCCTACCTCACCTACATATAGATTATGACCCTAAATTAGATATAAATTTTGAATTCAAACTAAAAGAATAAATTTATATATAATTCGATTGTAATCATTGTTTACCTCCCATCATCTAGATCTACTCTAGAGCTTCATACTCTAGAACATCCCTTCCATCCATAAGAGACAATAGATCCCACCAATGCCTACCCCACCACATAGTATATTCATCCATACATCCAACATCATCCACATATATAATTTATATAACTACATCCCTCACATCTAGTGGTAATGGTGCAAGCTTAGCCTCAACAGGCCTCACATGACCTCCTACTCTTGCTAGTGCTTGTGCACTCCTCACCCAAACCCATGCTACTGGGGGAACATCTAGAGGTACCCCAAAATATTTAGTAATGTTCTCATATTGAAAGTGCCCATATACTCCAACCTAGTGGCCATGTATCTAACAACTAACTCTAATATATCATAGTTGTACTCCATCCTCAACCCACCCAAGAAATCCTCTATAAGGCCTCTATATGATGTCACCAACCACCAATATATCTATCACCTACACATAATGATCCATCCTAGGGGATCAAATATCCAATGTACTCATTCATTGCTCTTTAAATGGCTATGGAGGTTCCCACTTCTCCTTCGGTAATCCAATTAGCTACATATTTGCTATATGGTCATAAACCCAAAAATGCAATAATATCACCATACTCACCCCACCACTAAATGAATCCTATGTAAACCTATATAGATCCTTGTATAAGTGGGATAGAATAGTCCTCCTCCATAAGATTATAGTGCCATATACCTCCACACTACATACAATCCTATGCATCTTATAATCAATAGATATTCCACTCCTATACACAACAACAAATGATGCCAACAACACCACTAAACACTTCCATAAGTGTGGAATAATAGAATTCATAATAATAGATAGTAACACATCATTATCACTACCTATTTGATGTATCCGTAAAGGCACATGAACAAAATAAAAGGATGCATGATCAATAGCATCAGCACCCATGTCATCTTACAATGTCACACATCATCCATTAATCGATAAATGTAATATGCAATACACATCCTCCAGAGTCATGGTAATCTCTCCTGTAGGAAGCTAAAAAGTACATGTATCTACATTCCACCTCTCACACAAAGAAGTAATTAGATATCAATCCCACTACACTATGCCTAGGTCACACACATGACCCAACCCTACCCTATCTATGATAACCCTCTCATTAGTAGATAATGGTAATAGTCTCAATGTCTCCATCACCTGACCCCTATGAAACTCTCTCATCTATACCTTGCCCTAAAAAACACCAAAAATAACACACCCATCAATCAAAAATACCAAGTCAATATCTAAGAAAAAATAATATCAAATAACATATTAGCATCTCAAAAAATCCTACCTACAGGCCAATAGTGCTAGGTACATGACAATAACACTAGATAAGAGCATGGAAGCCTAGATAATAACAATAAAACCTAGATAGGAGTGTTGGATGTTAGGACAAGCGCACTAGAACTATAATTTTTTTCCTAGGCTATTTTTAAGAGCTCAAAAATACCAAAATAGACCTCAAAATAGACAAAAACCAAGCATTTTGGTTACTTACTAGGGTCACATCACCACCAGCCAAAACCTAGACTACCAACTGCTCAAACTAGGTCACGATAGGTACTCATATTCTGAGTTTATCTCACTCTAGAGATTAAAAATCTCAACCTAGTCAATACACAAATGAATCAAGAATCAATCCAATTTAATATATTATCTAACTTTCTCAATCAAAGCAAAATACCATTTTACCCATAACTCAAACCTCGTAACCCCATCTTTCAAACCATTTTCTTCCACATAACCATGACAATGATACCTTCGATGTCACTCTAAATTTTCTCTCTTGATATCTCATCTACCAATTAAGTCATGCACATCTCTATGTTTCTCCTATACCTAGACACATACCTTGGTCATCACCAATCAAAACTTGTTACACTTCCTACAACTCAGACTAATAAATCAAATAAACCTCTCAATCTATTCAAAAAATTCCAACCTTGTTTCTATTATTACACCACTAGTCATCACTTTTGGCTTAACCTCCTTTATCAAAAATTTCATCCCTCTCCCCAAAAGGGGGGAATCATTACTATTATTCCTATTTCTACACTTACCCAGCATGCCCATCCACTCTCATAGGTGGGTATACATGGTTCTTACACATATAACAATCAAATTATCAAATCTAACTCAGATCAGTTGAGATATATAGTGATTCAGATTATATGGGTCACTCAACATTACTCAAGACATTTACAGGGATATACCTTCAGTTTATAGATACATAAACTATTTAGATACATTAGTTTAGATCATATGGATCCATATTGATTTTTTATTATAGGTACACAGACTATTCAGATATAGTAGTTTATATTATATGGATTCATAGTGACTTTGATATAGATATAAACTTAGATACCAAATTTATGGGCATGTACATACTACATGTCTCACACATACAACTTCCTACAACATGACATAGTTACATAATTAGATAGCATATTATAGGCATAGTATAGAGCATAGTGTTTTGGGTCTCTAATATTGCAAATGAGGCATGGAAAGAGATGCCATATCATATGTGGTTATATAGATTACTAAATTATATAGATGCATCACTCACATACCATATTTGGGGTCATGGCATAGATGTTCATGTTCTTCATCATTTAGGATTATATAGATGGAATGGAAAGACATGGTATTCTCTTCTTTCACATTGACTAGAGTTTCATATTACACCCAATTGTACCCAAGTTATCACCAGGTTAGATTGTATGACCATCTATAGTGGTTGGTCCATTATATTACTTATACCTAGACTACATGAGTTTATGGAGGATAAACATTGATTTTGAGCTTCTAAGCATTTATAGTTCTAGTTCATATATTTATAGTGGGGGCATGACAAATTTTTCTCTTCACAACATATAGATTTTATACATGCATCCAAATTACATGAGTTTATGTGGGATAGAGGACATATAATGGTTTTGGTCCTCTGAGCATTCCTCATTTTTTGTTAGATTCAATGTTAGGGGCAAACATTACCCTCTTCCATGATACATGGATTTTGCATTCATATTCAGTACAGGGGCATCCACTTCAGGGATTCCTTTTTTCTCCAAGAACTATTCAACTCTCCATCCACTTCCCTAGCCAAGAAGTGAGTTAGATCCATGCAACACATTCCTCTCCATGTAGGTAGGTTAAAGTATACATTTTCTTCTTCTTTCCTTTACTCTAGTACTTTATTTCGTTGCATCACTAGAATAAAAGGGGGACAAATGTATGCACCCTAAATTTGTCAAGTAATCACACATATCATGTCTTTTCATAATCATTTTCATAGGAGACTCTAATTAAAGAATATGAGCCTTGCTCACATTAGCCACATCTTGGTTTTACTTATCTTGGTCTTGTTTCCTATTTGAGTCACATTTTTGTCTATTCTTGGTCATCTGTAGCCTTCCAAAAAATCATTCTAACTCAAGCAAACTCTATTTCCTAGGATAATTCTATCTGACTAGGTCCTGAGCCTATAGGATAAGAGTGTTAGGATTTTAATATAATGCTAGACCCTAGGGTGTCCCATTTTTTGTGCTATTATCATTCTACATTTTGAGTCATAATGGTCAGGTTTCTTTAATTAATGATTCCTAATCCCTTCTTATCCCCTCCCTTAAGTTTTACTTACCCTTTTGGATGTTGACTAATGACATTAAAGCTCTCAAATTAAAAATAAAGAGTCTCCTATATAAAGGACTTCACAAGGCATTTCATATCTAACACTTACTACTTTGGGACATTAAATAATTAAAATAAATTAATAGTATAGCTTAGTATTATGTATCACACATATATTTTCATGTTTTATCAAGGAAGGGCCTAGGCAAAAGTTCATTCTTTCATCTACCATGTGCATTGATTATTCACATTCCTTAAGGGAGAACTACATTTGATCTAATAACCTAGCTTAATGGTTAATGTAGGTAGTAATCAGGACATTAGCGATTCTAGATCATGCAATCATATTTCCCCTAACCTATTTTTTCCCCCTTTTGCTTTCGATATGTTTGTTATTTCATGTGTGTAGGTAGACCTAGGGTTTGAATATTAAATCAACTCTATAAGGATCTCTCTCAACATTTAACTTCCAAAAATTTAGAAGAAGGTTCACATAGTAAATTTGTAAAGAACCTAGAAAAAATAGGCATCTGTAACTAGTTTGGATAATAGCAGTAGGAATTGGACTACAACACTAGACCCTAGGGTGTCTTATTTTTGGTGCTCTTGTCCTTTCATTGAATAAAATCTAGATCTAGATTCATGACACTATCCCAATCTTGCATAACAATTATAGTCCTTTGAACCATCCACTTCAGAATATTTTTTAGATAAGTTATTTCCTTCTCCTATATAATTTATTTTTATAAAATTAATGTAAACTGTTATTTTACTATATTTAATTGCATTTTTCCTATTACTCTAGACCTTTTATTGTTTAAGAACTAGATCCTAGTTTCTCAAAAATAATAAAAAAAATAGCTAAAAAAATCTTCAAATTTTTATCACCCTTAGAATAGATAAAAAAATTGACAAGTGAAACAACCATTACATAGTTTGATCACCACTCATAAGGATGAAAACCACCATTAGGCCTAAAGGAGACCTAATGCAATTCGGTCTTCTCAAAGCACATGTTTCACCTTGATCACCTTGGAAATATTAAGCCTTAATAAATGGATGAAAAACTTTAAATAATATTCAATAATATCCTTTATAATATTAAATTATGTCCTCAAAACCATTTATCTCATTTCACTCATTAAACCACACCATTAGGCCTACTCACAATTAGGCCTTCTCACTGCCAAAAAGTTTGCTAACCAAAACTAAAGAACACAATTTTTTTTATAAAATAATAATAATAATATAAAATCACATGGATATAATATTAATTACCTAATGGTCATCACCATGTTCATTTACCTCACCATACAAGGCAAAATACTTCAAACTGACCACTTTCATATGCCCACTCAAAACTACAAACAAGCCTAAAAACTAGTCAAGAACCTTTGATGTTTCACACCTTCATAGGAATTTATCATGAATAAAAATAAATTAAAATTAATTTATGATACATATATAATAAATTAATGTGAATTTTATTCTTTAAATCTGGTCATAATGACTCAAAAACTTCATTCTCACTAACACACAAAAAACTGCCTGAATGCTCCAAAACACAGTCATGAAAACAAAGACTTAGAACACCTGTAGAAAAACTTTCATGAACTTATAATGGGTTTATATTATCCTAAATAATTATTATAACATATTTAAATAAATATATTATAAGTCCCAA
This sequence comes from Torreya grandis, assembly GCA_037957365.1. NCBI lineage: Eukaryota > Viridiplantae > Streptophyta > Pinopsida > Cupressales > Taxaceae > Torreya > Torreya grandis. The sequence continues at coordinate 179,422 of JARHVA010006081.1, read as the reverse complement.
CATAAATATTTGTCTTACAGACTAATCTCATGGCTTCACTGTACACATACCTCACTATGTTAGACAAGTCAGATTGAGATCAACTTTATACCATAAAAACACATATAAAAAACTTATATCCAACATGGATATGTGTTACATGTCTTTAAAAACAGTCCTATTCAATTTTATCCATACCTAATCCATGGTAACATATCCCTAATCTCATTCCCACTTTTGCCTATTTTTCTCACTATCTTCCTCACTAGGCCTTTTTAGAGATAGGCCAACTTCCATGACCAGTTTAGCATATTTAAGGTATTTAACCTAATAAAAAAAACTTAATTGGAAACAAAATAAAAGTATCACACATCATACTAAAATATTTTTCATGCTTTGATCTAGTCAACCCTACCTGTTACCTCAAAAATATGAGAAACAAAGGTTTTCCTATAGCTTCCACTCACTTTTTTGATAGACCAAAGCCACCTAGATATACTTCAGAGAGTCCTATACATTCTTAAATCATAAAAATAAGTCATCCAATTCATTATGATCCATTTCTATTAAGACATTCCATATCAAGTCATTGTTAGGGATTTAGAGAGGGTTAAGACCACCTTATAGTCTTAACAAACATTCATAAATCTTGGGCCCTTAATCCATTAAATAATGCTTATAAAATTGAGCTAGGATCCTTCCCTAACTTTCATAAACTTATTATGATCTCATGAAAAATTTTCACATGCCAATGAGCACAATAAAGTCCTTCTTAAGTTTGTAATACCTCATTCTATACACACAAAAAACATCAAAACCAAATTTTATGCCACATCCTTCAAAATTTGACCTCAACTTGGTCAAAAAAATTGACAAACCTTTTACACCTCTGATAATGCTCACATGATATCTAACACCTTGGAAACTAAACTCGACCCCTCATTAGGCCATACTAGGTCTCTTTGCACATTAGTCCTTGAATTGCCAGTCCCACTTAAACCTTGAACATATCTTGAAACCACTTTTACTATTCTCAAGACTTCATACTCTTGTTATAAAACCTCATATCATGCTCATATACTATGACTTCTCACTAGGTATCTTCATGCAAATGATTGAGCCATGAGATGGCCTTGAAATATCCTTTAAAAGCTTATCTACCTTATACACATGTTTACATAGTGTCTAAAAACTTCTCACATGATCTACCACTAATATTCATTATTGATAACAACTCAAGACTCCTCATTATGTTAGATAGGATCTAGGACTAGTCTGGTTACATGCTTAGGCTTAAAACCTTACCCCTAAAGGTTTACCTTGAAACATTATTGAGTGTTTGAACACTTCATACGCATGCTTGGGCATCCTTAAACATCTACTCATACCTATGTGTATCCATCTTACCAGACCATCATCTTCATACACATGTTCATGATATGACAATGCTCCTTAAGATTAGTACTCAAAAGAATGTTTACCTTGTATCTTGATCTTAACATGTAATCAATCTTAGAATAATTACCATGTTGCATTCAAATTCTCTTTCAATAGAGAGACAATAAGTTTTCTTCAAATTCTCTCTTGTCATAAGACTTCCTTGTCACATACCACTTCACCATGTATGACATCAACTTTGACCTTGACATTAATGACATCCATCTTGATCTTGACATAAATGAAAACATTTATGCCATAACATAAAAAATAGAAACATACCTCAATAGTTATATGGTTCTATTATCACTTTCCATTATCATGTTTGAGTTTATGTATTTACACATACCTTTATTCATGCTTATATATTTCATAGTGTATTTGATATTCTATGTAATTATTGCAGAATAAGATTGTAAAACAAGTTAGTTCATGTATTCAAGACATAAAATGAATGACAAAGCACAAATAACATAACATGCTATGCCTACTCCCTCAAGTGGCATGGATCAATAGAGTCAATAAAATTAGACAAGAAAACATGGAAAATTCCTTCCCCAAGGGTCCATCCTCCAAGATCAGTCCATTAAACATGTTTTTGACTAGAATTGGTGCTTCAAGTATTCATCAATGAGGTAGAATAAACATCTCGATGCACCTCTCCTTACACCAATGGATTTGGTTATTGATTCAATCAATGTTGAAAGGATGAGTGAAACTCTCTAGTGAAAATTTTGCATGGTTTCTCTAGACAAAAAAGAACTTTTTGAAGCTATTCCTATATAATAACATTACATAAAATAAGCTTAAAAGTTATGGCCATGGCTCATGTATTTATATCTTTTCCAAAATGGTCATAAATATTTAGAAGAATGGAACATTAATAACTAATGGGTAGCCTTAATCATGATATTTATCTCTATTAATGCTTTGTGAATGACACCCTTATGATGATGTCATGGGTGACATCATGTCCCATATATTTTGAATTATGAATTTACAATAATATATATTCAATATATTTCCATGGATTTCTCACTTAAGCCCTTAATCAAATTTACTTTACTTAAATGATTTCACTTAGAGTTTTTGTAATTCTTGGAAATTGGTTGCCTATTTAATCAAACTAGTCATAAATGTCAATTTACTTAGTAATAATTTGATTGGAGTTGAATTAGAGTAAGGTGTCAATTGTGTACAGGTTAATACCCTAGTTAGGGTATTATATACATGAATTAACACATGCACGTGACATGTGTGACCAAATTAGATGATTTTACTGGTCTAGAGCATTATTTTGCTTAGTCATAATTTGACTCAAAGTGAATCAAGAAAAGATAACAATTTCATAAAATTCATTGCCCTAATTAGGGATACATGGAATTCACATGACATGTACAACCAATTTATAACATTTTTGTGATTTTGGTCTAGTTTATGTGTTATTAAAAAACCTTATTCAGATTTGCAATCTTAGCATGACAATGACAAGAATTATATGTCTACATTTCCCCCTATTTAAGAAAGTGTGGAGAGACATTTGGTTGAAGCAAAGGATTTACAAAAAAATAAAAAGGTTGCTTAAAATGATCAAAATTAGAAGAAAATTCATTCCCACTTTTTTATTAATTTCTACATGATTTGTAGAAAAATAGGGTTACAAAAAATACCCCAAATATAATTTGAGTGGCCTATGATGCCCCCTTGAAGAAATAATGACAAAATTTTAATTTTGATAAGGTTCCCCTTGATCAAAATAAAGTTACATGCAATTTAATAATAGAGGCCAAAAAATAAAATAATTAGAAGAAAATGGCTTGAAAATAAATAAATGAGGCTAAAACGAGCATCCTATGAAGAAGCAAGGTAACAATAAGTCCAAGAGGGAAGATTGAATTATAATATGGATATGACTATGTATTTATTTTCCCTGATTATGATATGATAATGTACACTAAAACTAAGAGATGCACATCCTTAATTATCATATAAACTATTGATTTATTCTTATTTTTTGTTGGTGCTTGACTATATACTAGAGATTGATTGAGGAGATACACATATTAAATTAATATAAAACTAGCCATAGATGTTGGGTAACTAGGTAGATATCATGAATAAAAGAGTAACCTAGGAGATGCATGCCCTGAAGTAGTAAATAGAGTCATACTTGTTTCCAATGTTTGGTTCATGATTGGAGGATGATATCCTAGTTAGGTAGTAGATATGCAAGATGGTGCTTTCAAAGATATATTTTTAGTGCCACATTGAATTATAAGATTATATCACTTGGTGTTTAATATGGAAAATGAAATTATGCATCATAATTATGAAAAAATATAATAACATTAAATTTCAAATTGTGAATATACCTATTAAGAAGTGCATATTTACAACTCAAAATAGTGATATAAATACTAGAACCTAAGTTACAAATGTTTACATTTGAGCCAAAAACAAAAAGAAAAAACCAAAATTAAATACAAATTGTAACCAACTTAAGAACAAGATATGAACTATCAATAGTTAAGTGGAAATAATAAACAAAACATAGACAATCAACAAAATAATCTAGATACACAAGTAGAAAACTAAAGCCCAAGTTAAGACAATACTCAAGTGGTTTCCAAAATGTATGTAGACATGACATTAAAAATAAATAAACTCATAAACCTATAAACAAAACACACTCCAATGAAGACAAAAAGTCTCAATGTAATAAATCAATAATTGTGCATGTGTAGTGAATAAGGTGTTATGATTGGAGTATAAATAAGTTGCCAAAGTAGGGGGATGGAAGAATAAGGAAGGGGTGGCTGAGCTGACTCTAAATACACTAGGTAATTGGAAGCTACCTACATATTCCCATGGATACAAGTTCCAACATGAAACTCAAACCAAATATGATTCTCCTAGGAATCAATATAGAAGAAATGTGATGATAAGTAGAGAAGAAATGATTAATAGAGGAAAAATAGGAATGGGATCACAAAATGGCAAGAGCATATAGGTCCATAATTACTTGAAAAATAATGAGAGTGTAAAGGCACAAGATATAGTAAGATGAAAAATAGAGTGGCCAAGATGACTTGAGATGATGCATACATCCAAATGCTACCTACATAGTCTATGTAGACCTTAGTTTGATGTAGTTCTCCTAGAAATTAGGATAGTAATGAAAGAATATAAATGATGAAAAAAATAAAGGGGAAACCCACCTAGAAGATGGCATGGATTTATAACTCTCATGGATATTTTAATCCCAACTTCATTATATAAGAATGTTTTTCATACTTTTTATGATGTTTTCTAATGTTTTTAGGGTTTTTGGAATAAGAAAAGCAACACAAATATGTTCAAATGTACAATGAAACATATAGATAAAGACACTAGTCCTTAGGTAAAGGCTCAAACAATAGATAAACTAGTTGCAATAGTGCTCCTATGAACCAAAAACATAAATTGAGGTCTATGAGAATACCATGTAATAATGAAAAGGAAAAAATAGAAAAAGTCTCAAGGGACTACCAAATAGGTGAAACCATATGTTGATATACCTTGAGAGATTGGCCCAAAAAAGGTGTTACTAATGGTAATTCTGATGTTGATCAATTTAAAATGACTCTAAAATATTCATTGAATATGTCTACATACTCATTATTTTGTAATCAATATCATGACTAGTAACATGATTATAAGGGTATAGAAGAATAGGTAACAAAAAATAAGATTGATCTAGGTAATAAAATTATTATTATAATAGAATTAGAATGGTCTAGATAACAAAAAATGGTCTAGATAAAAATATAATGGTCCAAGGAAGTGAGTACAAATGGTCTAGGTAGTAAAATGGGAATGGTCTAGGTAACATCATATAAACAGTCTAGGTAATAATAATGAGAACAATCTAGGTAATAATATATAATAGGTGCCACCAATCAAGGGATCTTATAGAAAATGAAACATATTAGAATTCAAATATGGAAATTCTTGAGGTGCATTATGTTCATGGATTACTCGAGCTCTTATCCCTCTTGATTAGGTAACCTATATGCCCAAAAACCATAATTTGTAGTGACCACAAATGGACCTAGCTAATTGGATTCAAACATGCCTTTTGTTTTGCACTTGATGTTGGTGTTATTCTGATTTTATTTTAGGACCAAGTCACCAACTTCAAATTCTCAATAAAGAATGCATTTTCTATAGATTATCTTAAACTATTTTGATAATCTCACAAATGGTTTAAGGCGGTCTAACATTTTTCATCCAAAATCTCTAATTCTTATAATATGTAAACTTTATGTTCATCATCAATAATGTCTTGTAGTGAGACATACAATTAAGGTAACTCAATCTCAATGGGAATAATTGCCTCTAAAACATAGATTAAGTATTATGGTGTAGCTCCTATAGGGGTTCAGTAACTAGTTTGATATGCTCAGAGGGAAGGAAACAATTGTAAGTGTTAATCATGGATAGCATCATTCACAATCTTATTAAGGATCACAATAATGATCTTGTTATATCCCTCAGATTTACTATTTCCATGTAGGTTATATAGTTTGGGATATTTATGTTTGATCTCAAACTAGTGACATAGGGATTTAACATCCTTGTTCTTGAAAGATCCATCATTATCAGATATGATTTTGGTGGGGATGTTGTAGTGGCATATGATAGGAAAATAAATTAACTTGGATATCTATTTACTCTTTATATAAGTGAGGGGTATGGTCCCTATCTATGAACAAGGAATTAGACATAAAGGGGAGATAAGTATAGTGTTAGTCAATAAATCAAATCAAAATAAACACAATAAACCAACACCTCTATCCTTGACACTCAAGGAACTAGAGAACTACATAATTAAATAACAAAATGAAAGTAACACAAGTGATTTTACCTTCCATGAGAGCAAGTATTGTGAGTTGGCCATGGAATGATGTGCTCAGCTATATGCTCAATAAATCTTTTTCAATGAAGCTCCATTACTCCACTTCTCATTGTCATGTAGGTAATGTTGGTTTGATTTGGCTAGGCTTTGGCTTGGCATGTGAAGATATCCTATAGGAAATTATGCATTAGTTCTTTGCAATTGCAATCTTAGTTTAGAGGTGTCTTCAAAATTTTATTTATAGGTCTTAAAACTAACTCTAACCCTAGGAAGGTGAGGTTTAGAACTAACCTTGGTTGAGTTATCTTAACCCTAAGTTGAGTTAGGCTAAATCTAGGTTGGGTCAAAGATAATCATGAGGGCCATGTGAGAGATATGGGTAAAGAATGATTGTCTCCCATCCAATTCCTTATATTTTAATATGTGGATTGACAACTCATAGAAGATATTTTGGTTGAATTTATGAATTTCCAAAAGTATAAATTCATAAATTCTCCATGATCCACTTGGCCATTTGTCATGAGAGTTGAGGAATAAATTTAATTAGTGAATTTAGAAAATAAGAAATTCCAAAAGATATGGATTTTAGATATTTGTGTGATTTCATGAAATATAGATTTATAAATTTCTAAAAATAGAAATTCACTAACTATTCATGGAATTTTTAACTATGTATTTAACTGGGTTTAATCAATTAAGTAATATTGATCAAGTTAATTAAATTTTCTAAGTCTATGTAAGGTTAGCCCTTAACTCATGGTTGAAAACATCAATTTTCTAGGTCATAATTTTATTAGGGATGAATTTGAAAGAGGTTACTATTGTGTATAGGTTAATACCCCAAATAAGGATGCCTCAATATGATTCTAAGCACTAATTTCTTATGTGCAAATGAAATTGGGACATTTAGTAATTCATAGGCTTAATTTACATGTTTGATAGAAATCAATCTAAATTATGTTTATAATCTAGTTGTGGCTAAAATGGGGTGTCTATAGTTTACCCCTATCTAAGAAGGTACTATGAGACACAATAAATGTAATGTCTTTCAAATAATGAAAAAGTTGTTAAGAAGAAAAAGAAGATAGTGATTGAAAAATGATGCTTCAAATAAAGTTTGGGAAGCCTATGATGATGCCCCTTCGAGGGAGTGGCCGATGCATACAATTGATGGATGTTCTTAAAAAATAATAAAGAAGAAGCATTAAATTAATTCATGGGTGAGATTAATCCAACAAGATAATGATTAAATGCATTAATTTAAAGATATTGATTTACATAAAGATGATTATAATTAGTAATAGAGGTTGAGACATTGATTTTCCCAAGGTAATTATAATCAATGGCATAGGCATGTGGCCTAGTAGGGTGGGTGGGTTGAAATAATGATTTTCCAAGGCATTTAGAATCATTTTGATGACTTTGATTGCAATAGGGAAGATTTGAACATAATATAATATAAGAATAAGGAATATAATATAAGAATAAGAATTGATCAATGTGAATAATTCAATTATACCTATCGATACGGAGATGTACATCCTTATTAGCATTGAGACAACCATAATGGTCAATGGGTGGATTTGATTAAGGAGGGTGGGAGGATTTGCCAAAGTGAACAAGGATAATTTTATGCAACACCATTGATTTTAATATCCCCTAAAATAATTTTTTTATATCACATGATGGTATACACCATGATGTAAAATGGCATGGTTATTGGGTCATAATGTGCATAAGAACTAACTCCCAATCCAATAAAAATTTGAAAATAATGCACCAATGATAAAAACCATGATGGCAATGATGTATGAATATGGGTAGACTCAAGTTCAATGCGTAAATAATCACCTAATGAATGCATATAGACTAAGTCAAGGAAAAATAATAAAACAAAAAAAATAGTCAAACAAACAAACAACTAAGAAAAACCCCTCCAAAAAATCTTGAATGTAAGAGCAACAGAAAGCAGTATCATTAACCAAGTCAATATCTAAGTGTAATGGCTCAATGGAATTATAATTAAATGGTTTCCCCAATAAATAATATATGTAATGGAATAACATGTGGGGATAAGATATCTTAGTATAAGTTGCATGCTTTAGTGTTTCCCCAATAGGTCAAAAGCTATGAACTTGGCCTAAAAGTATGATTTGAAACCTACCACAAAATTACCCCTACAGAATGGATCAAAGATTGGTAACTAGGTTTAGAAAAGTCAAATGTTTTTGGATTTTGGGGATTTATATCTCTCTAGGAGATTATAAACTAATTATTCTAATTTTTAGGATTTTAAAATGTTTTAAATGTTTTTGGATTTTTTCTAGGCATCTCAACTCAAGTAAGAATTACATGATATAGAATGGTCCAACTCACAAAATGGTGAGAGCAATGGTTTAGGTTTCTCATAAAATGGTGATATCATGGTAAAGGGGTGACTGAGTTGACCTTAATTTGAATAGAGCATTATAGACATAGTACAAATGGACCTCAATTCATTATAGTTTTGCCTACATAAAAGGCATCTAAGTAAGTATCAATAAGTTTTAGGTAAAGGTAAATGACAAATAAAATGATAAAAATAATGTCAAGGTCATGCAATATTGAATGTGAAAGGTGTTATCCCTAATTTTCCCATAGGAAATTATAATTAGGAAATAATCATAAAGGGTTAGTGTTACTAATTTACCCATAGGTGGTTATAATTAGTAGCACAGGGTGGGACACTAATTTTCCTAAAGGAGGTTATAATCAGTAGCACTCATAAGCAAATGAAACAACAAATAAAAGATGCAATTTATAGGACCACTATCATACTAATTTCATAATTTTCCATTCAAACATTTTATTCTAAAACAATTTCTAGAATCTAAGTTGTCCTTAATCACTAAATGTGCCTAAAGTACAAATGAATTAGAATGAATGCCAAATGTGATGGGTGGGGTTAGGTAAAAGGAACTAGCTGGTGAAGGGTTAAAGTGTGGTATAAATTGTATAATGTACAATATGATGCAAATAATGGTATATTATGGCAAAAGGGGTGACTGAGTTAATCTTAATGTAAATTGAGCACTACCTAAATAGTCCTAAAGGACCTCAAGTCACTTTAGTTTAAATGTATAGAAAGGTATGAAAGGATGGTAAGGCAAGGAAAATGGAAAGGAAAGACACATGGAAAGGTATGAAATAATGGAAATGAAAATGGTAAATGGAAAAATTAAAGGTAAGGCAAATCATTTTTTTGTTCTTTCTGATGTGGACATGCATGTCTTGATCAACATATGATACAACCTAAATAATCAAATGTTTACATTGCTAGCCCACACCTCTTCTAAATAGTTTCTCTATCAAGAACCTACTATTGAATTAGACTCTAATAATGTTTTTATGATAGTCATTGGTCATTGATTCTATTTATTACAAACTTTGAGACAAGATATATTTGTAGCCTTTATAAAGGAAAGTGCAGATAGGGATGATAAATATGGATAAATAATGGATTAAAGGTCTGATTTGGTGATGGGGAGATGGATCATAATGGAATGCATAATGGTTGGGAAATAAATAAATATTGGGATTTTTAGGCACACATAATATTTTCGATTCTGGATTTAACATAATTTTGGTTGTGGTGGGGTCTAAGACCTCTAAATATTATCTTGATAGGACCACTAGATTTTTCTATTTTCTGGGCCTGGGAGTATCTACCATTTGATTATGCTATAAAATAGAAGATATACTTATGTTATCTTTAATAATCTCTTCATTAAGTAGTACAAAACTATTATTCTTAGCTATTGGTACCTCAAAGAGGTTTTCACCAATAATGTTATATTGATTGTCTCATAGTGCCTTTGAGAAGGTTTCACTAAGGAATGTTGACTTTTGAATTTGATCATCTTTTAGAACCTAAAATAATATTTCACTAGAAGATGCTAATTTTAGACTTTGATTACCCCATAACACCTCTAAAAATGTTTCACTAAGAGGTTTTTCTTCTTTTGCATGAATGTGGTCTTGGTCCCTAGGATATTCTTCAACTAATATTTTGCCATGGATGCAATTAAACAAGGTGTGATTAAGTTGGTCTTAATTTACACTTGTGGGAGGTGGAATGTAAATATAATGGATATGTTGGGTGTTGTTAATGGTATGTGGAATGGTAATGGAATGGGAAGAGGAAACACAATCCTTGTAAAATAAACTAGGATAACTTGTATCAATGCTGAAGTAATCATCCTTGAAAATCATGGAAGGATCACAAATGTATTCAAATTGATCTAAAAGGCATGTGTAACTAATGTTGTAAAATCCATGAATGTATTTTGATTATGAAGTTGAGTCTAACTCAAGGGACTCTGAATCTTATGTTGAGACTAATGTTGATTATACTTTTAATGTTAAATCTAATATCAATTCAAAATTAGAACCTAACTACAATTCTAATTCTTCATTTGATGTTGTAGTAAAGATTCTATGTTGAATACTTGGTATTGGATAAGTAATGGCATGTGATGGCACAATGGGATATTTGGAAATAGGATTATCTAATAAGGGATCAAAAAAACTATATCATCAATATGAATCCCCTCAAAGAGAGATAAAAGGTCGAGAGGTGACTCCATAAAGACTAGCTTATCAAAGGGAGACTTCTCATATAAAGGCAAGTGGTCAACATGTAACTCCACAGAGACTGAATTATCGAAGTTAGGTTACTCAAATATGGGGTAATGGTCATAGATTAATTTATCATAGGTTAACTCATCACAGATAGGTGTTTCAACAAAAACATCATAGATTGGTTGCTTACCTCATATTTGGACACATATTGTTCTTTGAAAGATGGATCTTGGAAATGTAATCACTGGATCTATTGTGGTTTGAATATTGAAATGGATTTTATAAAGTGGGGAAGGTTGGTAATGGAGGAATAATTATAGGTGGTTTAATAATGATCTCTTTATAAATAAGCTTATCTAAGATGGGCTTAACAAAGACTGGATGTGGGTGTAAGATGGTAATTATTCTCTATCTAGTTGACATTACGAAACCTTGTTGATGTAATGAGCTACCAAAATTAGAAGGTCCTAAAATGGTAATGAATTGATGTTATGAAGCTTGGTTGTTGACATAGGCTGAAGGATGAGGGCTTGGAATGGTAATGAATGGGCACTACAGAGATTGGTTGCTATTGCAAGTTGAAGGATGAGGGCATGAAATAGTAATGAAAATGTGATGCAAAGCTTGGTTGATAAAATTAACAAGGAAAATTTTGAAATTGGTTTAAAATACTTGATTTCTCAATTGGACAACAAACTAAACCAAAAATAATGGCATAACAATAATAGGCATAGACCAAAAAAGCACATGTGGTTTTGAAATTGAATAGATGCAAGGAAAAGGTCTTTGAAAAAATGAAAATAGCATAACAACACTACCTCCATCAAAAGGTATGATAAATGGTTTATTTCAAAAAATCTAAGGCAAAGACTTGGAATGAAATGGACAGTGTAATGATGCCCCTTTCAAACAAGTGACACACACACACACACAAAATATTTTCAAAATGACTAAGGCAAAGTGTGGCATTAAATGGATGACATAACATGTCTTTAAACCAAAGAGTGATGTGAAAAAATGACTTGTTTTGGATGTGGTTTAAAAAAACAAACAATTTTGACTCAAAATAATGCAAGTAAATAAGAAAGACCAAAACACCTAAGTGTATCATCCTAATCTTAAGAACCAACAAGGTGGATTTATACTATCAAATTCCATCTATATACTTTATATTGAGAGGAAATAATGTTATTAACCCAAAAACTTAAATGCACTTGAAAATTACGGTTTTTAATCCCCCTTTTCTCTCAAGAGATCATATGATGACATAGAACTTTGGGCTACTCACCTTGCATTGACAATATATTTGTGTTAAGTTATATTTTCTAAAAAATATCAATTTTTCTCATTATAAATGGTCCCAAGTGTGGTTAACACTAGAGATGAAATCACATCAATTTATTTCATACCATCTAACTTACTATGTAAGGGTTTACTCCTTTGCATAGTGATTCCATCTATGTACTTCTCAATGGAGTCCCCTGGTTAGCTAGACTAGACTTGGGTTTTCATTGTGATCAAAGAGGCTAGTTGCTCATCCCCATAGAAATTACATTATCTATGCCTTGATTTATATATCCTACCATAGATAAGGGTTGGTATGATGTTGGGAGATGAAACCCTAGGTCATCACACCCATAGAGAAATTGTAAGGGAGAAGCAATTTCCCACCCACAAGCCAAGATATAAGAAATAAATATAGGAATTTAAGGTCATTTTAGTATCACTCAATTCATTTGGATCTTAGGAGTGCCTTAGCAAAATTATTTTTATTCTTGGTCTAAGTGACAAAAGGCAAAGGACAAAGCACTTTTGGTCACTCAAGTTCCTTAATGGGGATGGGGGAGGGCATACACACTAAGTTTATTTTGAAAAAAAAACACACACACACACAAAATTGATAAACAAGTAAGCTCTTAAGATCACTTAGTCAAATTTTGAGTTCATTTTAAAACACCAAAGTGAAATATGATGTAAAATTTAGCCCTTTGGCTTTGGTTATTGATTTGTGAACTTTTAAAAATGAAAACAAAGCAAATAAATGATTTTTAAACACCAAATATACATGTGCAAATGGCATTTTGGGATGCAATATCCTTTCTCCTTTATTAAAACAAACTAAAAATAAAACATGTTATAATTTTTATTGGACCAAAGGCAACATACAAAATCAATGTTAAAAACAAAATTGAACACACATAAACATAAAAAGAAATAGTCAATGTTTTGATCATAACTTCTAAACTATACATCAGTTCTTCTAAAACATTTTAGATGTTCATAGGTCAAAGGTGCACCTATTATAAAAAATTCAAATCAAAACAATGAATAAAAGATGTTATGATCTCTATATTATCCATTTTTAGTAGAAACTAGAAAATAAAAGTGGCAATCACTAATTTAATGATAATTATTAAACTATATTTTTTAAAACAAAAATTAGAGAGTTTTAATGAGAAAATTACATATATATAGGATTTTTTTTTGAAAAAAAATAGTTAATAGACAAAAAATTTATGAAGACTTTATGGGCCATTTTGTAACAACAAAAAAACATCAGAATAAGAGACTAAAAATAAGACAATTTTATGGGGTGCACACTCATTAAGACTTATCCCACCAAGAGTGCCATTATATGAATAAAGAATTTGTAATAAAAGGGAGACTAGTATATTTTTAGTCAAGAAAAAAACACTAAACTAACACCTATATCCTTGACACTCAAGGAGCTAGAGAACTACATAATTAACTAACAAAATGAAAGTAAAACAAGTGATATTACCTTCCATGAGAGAAAGTGTTGTGAGTTGGCCATGGAATGATGTGCTCAACTGTGTGCTCAAGATATATTTTTCAATAAGGATCCATTGTTATAATTCTCATTGTCACCTTGGTAATGTTGGATTGATCTAGCTTGGCTTTGGCTTGGCATGTGAAGCTCTCTTATAGGTAATTTTACATTAGTTCTTTGCACTAACAAGCTTGGTTTAGAGGTGTCTTGGCACTTATATTTATAGGTCTTAGAACTAACTCTAACCTTAGAGAATTTAGGTTTATAACTAACCTTGGTTGATTCATTATAGCTCTAAGTTGAGTGAGGCTAACTCTGGGTTGGGTCAAAGATAATCATGAGGGCCATGTGAGAGACATGGGTTAAGAATGATTATGTCTCCCACATAATTCTTTATATTTTTACAAGTGGATTGATAACTCATTGAATATATTTTGGTTGAATTTATGAATTTATAAAAATAGAAATTCATTAATTCTCCATGATCCAATTGGCCACTTGTCATGAGAGTTGAGGAATAAATTTAATTAGTGAATTTAGAAAATAGGAATTTCTAAAAGCTATGTAATTTGGATATTTGTGTGATGTCATGATGATGTTATCAAATCCAGATTTATGAATCTATAAAAATAGAAATTCACTAATTATCCATGAAATTTTCAACTATGCATTTAATTGGGTTTAATTAATTAAGTAATTTTGATTAGGTTAATTGCATTTTATATATTTATGTAAGGTTATCCCTTAACTCTTGGTCAAAAATGTTAATTCTCTAGGTCAAATTTTGAATGGGGATGAATCATAGAGATGTTACTACTATGTACTAGGTAATACCCTAAATAGGGATGCCTCAACAAGATTCTAAGTGTTAATGTCATATGTGTAGATGAAATTTGGACATTTAGTAATTCCTAGGCTTAATTTCCACTATTTGGTAGAAATCAATTTAAATTCCATTTGGAAGCTAGTAGTGGCTAGAATGGGGTGTTTACACTATCCACCTAGTGAAATAATCTATAACAGTGTGTGTTTGTATCCATAAGAGGAGTTAGGGTTTATTTTCTTGACAAAATTGAGTCCCCAAGTTGAAAATGGCCATGGTGAAGTAATAAGCTAAAGTGATAGTGAAGGTACATGTATTAGATTTATATGCTTCTAACAAGTAACACACTTTTTGACATAGTTGTAGTTGTCTAGATGTCTCCATCTTGGGCCACTAATATCCTATACAAAGGAGATTCTTAGCCAAGATCATGCCACTAGTTTGGGCCCCATGACTTCCTTCGTAGACCTATTTAAACACCATTGTATATTCTCCCAAAGATAAACAACAAATCAACATTCCATCATAGCCTCTACAATAGATAATGTTTCCAATGATGGTATAACAAAATTCTTGATGGAGTGGTTTCATTTGGTTCTTTGAAAGTTTTAATATAAGTGTTTGATCTTAGAGATAATTATATAGGTATTCATACCAAGGGGGATTGGGATCAAAAATATTACATACTCTCTATAAATATAACAATATATTAGATGGCTATAAAATATTATCAATGAGGAATTGATACTCTCTAACATCATCAACAACTTGTATTAGAGACCCAATGGTATCCATAACATCCTATACTTAGTTATTGGCCCATGGTATTTGTTTAAAATAATAAACTAAAAGTGTTATTTAAGACTATCCTCTATACATTTTTAAGTTATAAGCTTCTCTTCTCTTGTTTGGTACTAGTCAGTGACCTAGTCGATGATTATATTAGAATCATCATATATCATCAATTGATTGATGTCTTACTTATTTCAATATGAATTCTAAGAACCAAGGATTCATGTTCATCCATGTTGTTAGTATAATGGAATCTAATGTGAAATGCCTTGGGAATAGGATTCCCTTAAAGTGTGATTAGTAAAATACCGACTCCAAATCCATGGGAGATGAAATAACCATCAAAGTATTGTTGACCATTTTTTTCCAAACAGGCCAGAAATAGGTCACCTTCTGTCCCTGCTATTCTAGGTCATTTCATTTTTTCAATTTTGCATGAATCTGTCCATTTCTATAGACTCTAAAAAATTTCTACAAACTCTACAGGTCTAAATCTATGAACTATGCAAGTCTAAATCTATGGGCTCTATAGGTTTTGGATTTCTACAGACTCTACAGGTTAGTCATTTAGCACATGAAGGATCAGTTCAGAGAGTTCTAGGTTTTAGAAGGCTCCTTTGGGCTCTGGTCTAAAGAAAATCACAAGAAAAGTTGGCATCATTAAACCATTGAATCGGTTTAATGCTTTAGTTCAATGCTTGGTTCAATCAGTTCTAGTTCAGTCGGCAATTCAATCAGCCTTGGTTTGAGCCTTGGTTTAATCAGCAGTTCAATCACTTCAAGCTATGTGCAAAGTTCATTGGCATTTAGCTCAATGTTGGTTTAACCACTTGGTTCATTAGTGCATAGCTTTGAACCATCAAACCAGTTCAATCAATTGGTTAATTTGGTAGGTTTAATGCATTGGTTCAATCGGATGGTTCAATCATTTGATTCTCCCAGTTGGTTTAGCAACTTGTTTAATCACTTGGTACATTGGATGGTTCATCAGCCTTTGGTTTAAAGGGGCTTGGTGCATAGCATTAAACTATTGAACTAGTTCAATACCTTAGTTCAATCATTTAGTTCAATGCTAGGTTCAATAGTTAGTTCAAGCAAAATTAGTTTAGTAGCTTCTAGCTCAATCAAATAGTTTAAAAGCTTAAGTTTAATGGCATCAATGTGCTTCATTGAACCATTAAACCTTTTCAACAAATTGGTTTAATCATTTGGTTCAATGAATCAGTTCAAAGGCTAAGTTTAATGGGCTCAGTGCACAGAGGTTAAACCGATTGAATCATTGAACCAATTTTGGTTCAATGGGTTGGTTTAATAGCTTGGTTCAAGGGTGTGCCCTATAGCCAGAGGGCAGGTCGAAGGTTCAAATGCCCTTGTAGAGGGTAGTTCAAAGTCTAAGAGCCCTTGCGGAGGGCAAACACTTTAAAGGGGCCATAAAAGGGGCATTTTAAACTTTTAGAATTTTTGTTAAGGCAAAGGTTGAATTCTTTCAGACTTTTTGTCTGAAGGAATTCCTTTAGACAGAAAGCTTGAAGGAATTTAGGGAGAGGTCACCAGCACAGGGAAAGTTCAAAGAGCCCAATAGAAAAGACAAAGTAGCCAATTCTTGTGGAATTTTTGCCCACACAAAAAAACCCAAAATAGAAAACTTGTGGGGAAAAGGCTTGAAACAAAAGACCCAATGACTTTTGCCAAGGATGATGACGTCTCGAAAGCCATCAAATTTAAGCAAGTGAACTAACCGTTGGGTGACAGTTGTGTGAATGTAAAATTTAAAGCAGTAAAGTAGCCATTATTTTTAAACTACCTTAGCACCCAATCATAGAAAGAGCCCAAGGAACGTAGTGACCCACCAAGAGATCGCCCTCGAGGGCTGAAAGAGCAAGAAGAAGACAAATATAGAAAAGACAAAGAATTCAAGTAGTGAAGGGAAGGTGAGTTATTGTAAATGAGTGATACGACCTATTTTTCTCTAGTTGTCATTTATAAGGGGACAAACTAGAGTTTGTTTGAAGGAAAGAGGCATGGCCATGCTCTTACATTAATGTTTGAATGCTAAAGTCAATTTTGGTGATTGTACAACATGGTTCCAGCATGCCTCTTCTGAAGGATGACATCAGTAATAGTGGCTTTCCTCTTCCCAAGGTTTAGAATGCACATAGGCCACTTATAGAGAAGAGTGCCAAAATATTTCCTAAAAAATGCCAATGTTCTCTTCCTCTTCCTATATATTGTAAACTTCTCTTTTGGGAAGAGATCCACTCTCAGCCTTAAGGAAAAACTCTGCCCAAAAATCTCTCGGGCTTGTAAGGCAGAGCTCTGCCAGAACTTTTACCTTGAATCAAAACTTAGCTATTTTTTACCTCCATTCTGAGTTTTGTATCTTTAGTATGTGTTTATGTCTTGATTCTATGTTAAGTCATTTTCTTAATGCTTTTATAGAATGATTGTAGCATGTCTGGTGCGAGTTTCCTTTTACAATTCTATCAGAAGTGTCCCTAAAGGAGTATAGGTGAAGTGGATAGGCTACTGCAGCATGTCTCAGAACACCTCTAGTAGTTATTTCCTCCCTGTATCTCCATGGACCCATAACCCACCAAGGTAGAAGGTTCTCTCATGATAGATGAAGTGTATAGGTGCTTCTTTTGGTGAAAAGTGTATGTTTGAGCCTGAGTGGGTCAAATTTTTTGGTGTATCACCTTTTCTTTTTTAGGCTTAGGCTTGTTCTCAACATCTCTCTCTCCCTTTTCATCCCCCCCTTTTTACATTTTTTGTTAGCAATAGGAGAAACCAAGGCCTAAAAGATACATCAAAGGGAGCTAGCCCTAATCTAGAAACTCTCCCCTCTAGCTTCGCCAGTCCCACAGGTGAGAGGGGAGTTTCCATTATTGCGTGTGGAAGGGTAGGATCTATATGTTCTACCCTTAGGTGCAATCCACTGCATCAACAATTTTTGGCACACCCAGTGGGACCAATTAGGACAAGTTGTGTCCAAAGAGTTGAAATTTTTTTGGTGTGTTCTTAAACTAACCAACCTTTGGAGGCTTTTGCATCAACACCAATGGTGACTCTGAGTTGAATCAACTGGTTAAGCAACCTGGTGCCATTAAGAAATCACCTTTGTATGTATAACTCCTTTGCACAAAATCATGGATATTTTATTCCTTCATGTGACTATGATCAGACTCAAGATTTTTAGAGAACCACCTTAAGCAACCCTCCTAGTTACCCTACAATGATAACAGAAATGGCCCTGTAGTTTGAGAAGTAGACGATGGAGATTGATAGATTGGAGGAGTAGTATGGATATCAACAAGAGTTGATGTATAAAGAGGAGTGTTTGTTTAGGCAAGCTTAGGCCTTGTAATCCATGGAGGAGGAGGTAGCAAAATGGAAGAATCCATTCATTCAAGGCAGTCAGCCTTGTGCGCCCCCTCCTATCCCAAAGAAAGCCCCCTCTTGTACACCAAATCCTTTCTATCAGATAGCACTTGCTCACTCTAGCTCATCTAATGCATCTACTCTCAATCCCATGTGCCTAGCTTTCCAACATCAAATGGCATCAGAGTAGCCCCCCATGGAGATCAATCTTCTCAATTTCTTATATTATGAATCTTCCATTGGAGAGAATACCATGAGCCAGCATGTCCCTCTTTTAAAGACTCTTTTGGTACATCGACAGTCTCTTCCTAACATTCCTTAGCCTTCCCAAGTTTTTTAGCATGATGTGTAGATCCCAAGTTGGAGGAAGGAATGCCAGGAACGAGCCCAGAGCCTTGAAGAGGATGATGTTGGTGATCTCCAAGAAAGGCTCCTTCAAGAAAATATAGCTAGGAGAATTACAGAGTTGGAGTCCCAAATGAGATTCCTTAGCCAATGTGTGATAAACCTGTCTGAACTCAGCCTATCCACACACCTCTAAGAGAGCTATTAGGCCACATCTAATATTGATGAAGTGCTATCCAGATGGAAGGAGGAGAATCATTCAATTCTAGCTCAAGGACTACCTCCTCTTCCACATGTTTTCTCCACTTCACCCCTTCTTAAGGAGGAACCTATTTTGTAGGAGGTGAGTGAGGACCAGAAGATCCAATCTAAAATTTTTCAAGGGGCTATCATGATTACAGTGAATAATAAACCATCATTGAGGCTTTTTGTGAAGGCATCATCAAGAATAAAGAAGACTCAGGTCACACATACATGCAGATGTTCCAACAATATGAGGAGGAATAAAAGCATGGTGAGCTCTCTTCCCCTTTGTTTGATGAACTTCCTTGTTGCTTCAATGAGGAGGATGACTATGCTGAGGAGCTTGAGTTGGAAGAGGATCAAGAGGGTACCTTTGAACATCTAGAGACCCTGATCATCTTCAAGGAGGAAAAGGAGAGGTCTGTCTTCTTGGAGGAAGCCTTTGAAGAAGAAAGCTTCAAACAAAGAGGTGATGTTCTGTGGGATGAGCAATCATTTTATGAGTCCATCTCAGACATCACAATAGTAACCCTTCTTTAAGAATTCTAAGAGGAAGCAGAGGATGAGTCTGACAGAGTCTTCAATGAGGAAGAAGGAAACAAGTCAGACCATGATGCACTGCAGAGGGACTATACATGTCAAAGGGCTAATGGTGATAAGCTAGTAGCCACTAATTTCTTAGTGAAGAGCACCAATATGAAGGACCAAAATTCAAAAAGCTTCCAAGAACAAGAAAAGTGCACACATGTTGGAATCATGTTTTAATATGATCCACTCGAATGCGAGCCAATTTAGGTGAGAGGCAAGAGGAGCAGGTCAACAATTCTCTTTTTCATTCAGCTACTTGCTTGGCACCATAAGTCTTCTTGCCAGGAAGGGGACTTAAGAAGTTTTATTTTTGATCTAGGAGGGAGGCAAACATTCCTAGTTAGCTATATATAGTAGTTTGCTTTCAGTTGCCTTTCCTATTTTCCCTAAGTGCAGTTGCACATGTAGTGTTTTTAGCCTTATGTGTTTCCCTTTTGTCTGGGATAAAAAGCTCTTTGTTTTATTCTTGGATCTTGTGCAGCTATTGATGATTTTTGTTCAAGCTAAATCTAACTCTATGCCCAATGGACTGTAAGGCAATTGGTCTTTAAGCATAATAGGCATGCTTCCCTTGGGAGTCACCAATTTGTTGACCATTTTTTGCCCAACAGGCCAAAAATCGGTCACCTTCTATCCTTGTTCTAGGCCATTTTATTTTTTAAATTTTTCATGAATCTATCCATTTTTATGGACTCTATAGAATTTATACAAACTCTATAGGTCTAAATCTACGAACTCTATAGGTCTAAATCTATAGACTCTATAGGTTTTGGATTTCTACAGACTCTGCAGGTTACTCCTTTGGTGTATGAAGGATCAATTTAGAGAGTTCTAGGTTTTATAAGGCTTCTTCAGGCTCTAGTATGAATAAAATCACAAGAAAATTTGGCATCTTTGACCCATTGAATCGGTTCAATGCTTTAGTTCAAGGCTCGATTCAATTAGTTCCAGTTTAGTCAGTAGTTTAATTGGCCTTAGTTTGAGCCTTGGTTCAATCAGTAGTTCAATCGCTCCATTTCAAAGCCTGGTTCATCACTTCAAGCTCAATGTAAAGTTTATCAGAATTTGTTTCAACATTAGTTCAACCACTTGGTTCATTAGTGCATAGCTTTGAACCATCAAACCGGTTTAACCAATTGGTTCATTTGGTAGGTTTAACACATTAGTTCAATCAGATGGTTCAATCATTCAATTCTCTTAGTTGGTTTAGTGGCTTGTTCAATCACTTGGTTCATTAGATGGTTCATCAGCCTTTGGTTCAAAGGGGCTAGGTACACAACGTTGAGCCATTGAACCAGTTCAACACCTTGGTTCAATCATTCAGTTCAATACCAAGTTCAATAGTTAGTTCAAGCAACATCAATTCAGTGGCTTCTAGTTCAATCAGATAGTTTAAAAGCTTAAGTTCAATGGCATTAACATACTTCTTTGAACCATTAAACCTTTTCAACAAATTGGTTCAATCATTTGGTTCAATGAATCAGTTCAAAGGCTAAGTTAAATGGGCTTGGTGCATAGTGGTTGAACTGATGAACTGATTAAACCATTGAACCAATTTTAGTTTAATGTCTTGGTTTAATGGCTTGGTTCAAGGGTGTGACCTACAGTTAGAGGGTAGGTCAAAGGTTTAAATGACCTTGTGGAGGGAAGTTCAAAGTCTAAGAGCCCTTGCGGAGGGCAAACACTTCAAAGGGGCCACAAAAGGGGCATTTTAAACTTTCAAAATTTTTGTTAAGGAAAAGGACAAATTCTTTCAGACTTTTTGTCCAAAGGAATTCCTTTAGATAGAAAGCCTGAAGGAATTTGGGGAGAGACCGCCAGCATAGGGAAAGTTCAAAGAGCCCGATAGAAAAGACAAAGCAGCCAATTCCCACAGACTTTTTGTTCATGGGAAAAAGCCTGAAATAGAAAACCCATAGAGAAAAGGCCTAAAACAAAATACCTAATGACTTTTGTCAAGGATGATGACATCTCAAAAGCCAACAAATTTAAGTAAGTGAACTAGCCATTGGGTGATAGCCACATGAACGACAAATTTAAAGCTGTAAAGTAGCCATTATTTTTGAACTACCTTAGTGCCAAATCATGGAAAGAGCCCAAGGAATGCAGTGACTTGCCAAGAGATCACCCCTGAGGGATGAAAGAGTAGGAAGAAGACAAACATAGAAAAGACAAATCATTTAAGTGGTGAAGGGAAGGTGAGTTATTGCAGATGAGTGCCGTGACCTATTTTTCTCTAATTGGCATTTACGAGGGGACAAACTGCAGTCTATTTGTAGGAAAGAGGTGCAGCCATGCTCTTACATTAAAATTTGAATGCCAAAGTCAATTTTGGTGATTGTACAACATGGTTCTAGTAAGCCTCTTCTAAAGGATGACATTAGTAATAGTGGCTTTCCTCTTCCCAAGGTTCAGAATGCACATGGGCCACTTGCAAAGAAGAGCGCCAAAATCTTTCCTCGAAAATGCCAATGTTATCTTCCTCTTCCTATATATTGTAAACTTATCTTTTGAGAAGAGATCCACTCTTAGCCTTAAGGCAAAACTCTACCCAAAAATCTCTCAGGCTTGTACGGTAGAACTCTACCAGAATTTTTACCTTGAATCAAAACTTAGCTATTTTTTTACCTCCATTCTGAGTTTTACATCTTTAGTATGTGTCTATGCCTTGATTATATGTCAAGTCATTTTCTTAATGCTTTTACAAAATGATTGCAGCATGTCTGGTGCATTTTTGAGTTTCCTTTTACAGGTCTGTCAGAAGTGTCCCTAAAGGAGTATAGGTGAAGTGGATAGGCTACTACAGCGTGTCTCAGAATGCTTCTAGTAGTTATTTCCTCCTTGTATCTCCATGGACCCCTAACCCATCAAGGCAGAAGGTTCTCTCATGATGGATGAAGTGTATAGGTGCTTATTTTGGTGAAAAGTATATGATCAGGCCTGAGTGGGTCACATTTTTTGGTGTATCACCTTTTCTTTTTTAGGCTTAGGCTTTGTTCTCAGCATCTCTCTCTCTCCCTTTTCATCCCCTGCCTTTTTACATTTTTTATTAGAAGTAGGAGAAACCAGGGCCTAAAAGATACATCAGAGGGAGCTAGCCCTCATCTAGAGACTCTCCCCTCTAGCTTCACTGGTCCCACAGGCGAGAGGGGAGTTTCCATTGTTTCGTGTGGAAGGGCGGGAGTTAGGCATCGTACCCCCATGTGCAATCTACTGTGTCATCAAGTATAGGGTCCATTATTTGGAATCATGAAGTTATTCATATAGGGTCAAGATTTATTCATTTATAAAGTCAAATGAAATAGGATTGGTGTCATTCAACAAAGATTCAATTAGCTAATCTACCAAGACTTACCCCTTGATGATTTTATGATTATGGTATTCCACATCAAATTTACTTAACAACATAACACATCTATCCATGCATCCTGTGAGAGTGGTCTTTGATAATAAGTACTTAAGTGGATCAATCTAGGATATCACAATGGTTTTTTTATTAAACATATAGTGTCAAAGTGTTTGGGACGTAGACACCATTGCAAGATAAGCTTTTTCCATAAGTGTATAGTTATGCTCATAAGTTACTAATGTCTAATTAAAATAATATATCGAATGATCTTTTCCCTATTCATCATGTTAGGCCAAAAGTTCCCCTAGTGTATGTTCTATTACTAAAATGTACAAAAGTAATGGTTTGCTTGACATAGGTAGAGTCAATACTAGTAGGTTAGCCAAGTAGTTCTTCAATTTTGTAAATGCTTGTTCACAACTTTTATCCCATTAAAATGTGTCACCTTTATTCAAAATGTGTGTAAATGGATAACATTTATTATCCAACTATGCTATGAAATGGTGTATATAATTAATTTTTCTCTATAAGCTATAAATCTATTTTAAACTAGATGGAGGAGGCATTTTAACAATAGCTTTGACCGAAGCTAAGTCTATCTCAATACCTCTTTGTGACACAATGAACCCTAGAAGTTTGATTGAATTAATGCCAAATGTGCATTTCTTAGGATTGAGATGCACCTTGTATTTTTTAATCCTCTCAAATATTCTCCATAAAACATTGGGATGGCCTAAACATGTTCTTGATTTAGCTAATATATCATCCATATAGTATTCAATGATGTCATGCATCATGTCATGGAAGATGATAATCATGATGTAGACATCTAGTTCCTAACACTATTGTGTTGAAATTATCAATCTTACTCAAAATTCCCTAAAATACACAATTTAGGCTAAAATCACTTAAATGCTCTAAATGGTTTGAGCTAGTCGTATACAAGTGTTGATTTAGGCTAATGTATCCATGAATGGGGAAATGCACTTTATGTGATTATTAAATTTGATCAAATCATTTTAATTCAAAATAATGAAAATGTAATTTGACCCTTTGAACCACTAAATTATTCTAATTTAGAAGCACATGACATGTGTGTGTTATTTTTCATCCACAATGTCCTACATGGGATATTGGTCCATACACAACTAACAACTTCTTCCAATTATACTCCAGTCAAATTATGACCCAGTAATATGACATTTTGACCAGTTTGATTATTAGTGTGAAACCAATTTCCAAATAATTGCATAAAATTTAATTACTCTCACTTAGGTTAATTAATCTAAATCAAGTTCTTAAATGGATTTTCCATGGAATTTATTAAATATTTATTTATTGGAAATTAATTTTAAATATCTACATCATCAGGTGACATTATTTTTGGGGTGGGATCCATAAGCCATAAATACAATAAATATCATGTTTAAGTATTTCTCTGACTCTTTAATGCCCCTTCAAAATATTTATGAGGATATTTATAGATATTATCTCTAAAATTGAATTAATTCATGTCCACACATCTGATCTCAAGATGTATGGTCATGGTTGACTCTAATCAATCTCAAAATTTTATAAATAGGAGGGCCAAACCCACCATTTTAAAGCTTTATTTGTGTAAATTAACTATGCATAATTCTCTCCACAAGCCATTTGTGCGTAGCACTATTATGATTAAATTGTAATAGGATAGATTCATTAATAGGCATAACATTGACTCAAATATCATGAGCCTAGCTTTATTGGTGCACTTGAGATGATGGAGGAGCTTTGCCTTGCATAATTGATGAAGACTTGAGTATCAAATGAAGGGGAAATAACATTTTGAGCTAATTTTGGATGGTGGGGTGCTATTGGGAAGGTATTGTGTATGTACTTTATTTCAATAATTCTTAATTATCATTTACAAAACCTTGTTTGAGTGAGTTGGTTTAGTTTGTTATGTCTTTATGCATTTCTTGAGTTGTCATGACTAATGCTTGATATAACCAAATTTTTAATCCATCTCTACATCTTGGCATGATCCATGGGACCATGCATCCCATTCAAGCAAGGATAACACTTTGGTAATTTCATATTTTCTAAAAAGTCATTAAAAATCCTTAAAAATCAAATTTTGACATCACTTTTCTCATGTTTTTGAAGTTTTTTGTTGACACACAGGTCACACAATGATCAATATTGGTTCTATGTAACTGAAATCGATCCTAGATAATTGGCATAGGTTCTGTTGTAGGGGAAAACATAGAGAAAATTTGATTTTTTAGAGATTTCTCAAAGTTACAATTTGTCATTTTGGTTAAGTCTTTGTTTAAACATTATATTGCATGATTCAAAACTTTGCTAGAGATTTTATTCTAACTTGGGCTAACAAAAGTTTTTTGACAAAACATTTTCTTACCTAAGGGTTCATAGGTAACTGAGATCAGTCTTTATCAACCAAAATTGGATCATTTATGACTATCATTGGTCTTGTTACAACTGACATTAGTCACTATTGACTGATATCAGTCTTTGTGTAATGAAAATAGAGAACCCAAGAGCAAGTTTTCAAAACTTGCTTGTTTCATTGGAAATTGTGCTTCAAAGAAGGAAAATCTCTAACATTTTTAGGTACCACATGGAAAAGTGCCAAGTTTGGACATACTTCAGTCTTAAAATTTTCCATTTAGTGCTTAAAATGAATTTAGATGGTTTGTTTCATTATTTTTTGAAAGTTATTTAACATTTGAAATTAAAGTCCAAGGGGACAAAAAACTTCACAAACATCTCAATTTGGTGCATAAAATTTACATTCATTTAAATCACAAATTTATTGAAGTGTTTTATTTTATGCTAGATCATTTTAGACTTACTTGTTTTTGTGTGCAAAATGAAGAGTGCATGTATGCTCTCCCCCATCCCCTTTAGGGAACTTGGTTTACCAAAAGTGCATTTTACTTGTAATTGTGCCTTTGTACAAGGCATGTAAATAATGTTTTCAAGGATTTACCTAAAACTTGTATGGTTTGGGTGATATAAAAACAACCTCTAAAATCTTTTCACTTGGTTTTATTTTATGCAACTTGCCTTATGAGTGGGATTTTACAGCCTCCTCATGAGTTCTCTAGGGAAGCTTTCACCTAGGGTTTCATCTCCTGGCATTGTTTCAACCCCACTCTATGGTGGGGTATAAAAATTGATGATGAACTACTAGGATTTTTTCTTGAGTTGCTAAATAAACTCTGTTAGTGGCAATCCAACTCAGATGATAAGAGAAATTTGGACATCACACTACACTAGAAGTTTTATAAATGTATTGGTTGTAACAAGGATAAGACCTTTTTACAACAATCCAATTGATATGAGGAATATCTAGTGTTATTCATGCTTTAGACCATCTAGATGATCAAAAATTGAAGTTTTAAAACAACCCCACTTGTATGGTGATATGGATCTTTGGACTACTTTCCCTGCATCAACAATATGTTGGGAGAAAGGGGGTATAAAAACCCTATTACTTCAAGTGATTTTATTTATGGATTAACACTTAAAATCCTCCCAAAATCATGTATATATATGGATTTTATAAATACGATGCAACCTTATTAGTTCAGGGATTAGGAGGATTTACTTAGTTGTAATTGGTCATCTTTTCCTTTTATTACTTGGTCTTGACTTGAGTCTAAAAATTGTTTGAGAACAACATGTCATAACCAAACAAATTTATCCACTATTTTTTTGAACAAGGAGGCATTATGCTAGTCAAATTAAAATAATATTTTCTCTTATCCAAATCCTCATCTTAAACATTGTGTTTATCTTTGTCTAAACAACATTGTTATGGTACCCATTTGAGTCTAGAATATTTTTCAAAAATATCTAAGTCCTTTATTGATAATTCAAATTTATAATTGCACCTTTCTAAGTTCTAAACCAAGATGTTAATCAATTTTATTATTTGCACTTGGTTTGACTTAACTTGAGTTCAATTCCTCATTTGGGTTGGAGGTTTTTTATAGGTTAATTATCATCATTTTTATCATCATTGTGGACTTAAATCATCTTGTGTTTCTCTCATGATTTGAGTCCTAGAACCAATTTTATACTTCATATTATCATGTGGCAAGGTTGTGTTGCTCATTTGGTTTTAGTTTTATACATAGGAATTCTTGCATGTTTTCACATCTTGAGTTTCTTAGTCCACATTGTTTCCTTCCTAATCCAAAGGACTTTATTCTAGTTTTATATTCACAACTCATAGAATTTGGCACTATATTTTATGGTATTGACATATCTCTAAACCTATGTTTGGTGTACTAGTTTACACTATAGATTTTTGAGTTATCATACCCTCTTCTAATTTGATGATTTTAACTTACCAAAGTTGAGTAATTTCATGAACATTTCTTCTAATTGTGTGGTACTATGCCACCTTATATTTTTATAGTCTCTTTTTACCTTGTCACTTAGTTGGAGAAAAATCAATACAACTTATTAAATGTTTGAAAAAAAAAATCCAAATCTTGCCAAAGATAGAGAACAATATTTTAGACATGACTCAAAGGTACACTCATAGTGGTGTCTCTTATGGCCCTAGCTATGAGGAAGAGAAATTTTAATGATGGACATGACAATTCTATGGTATTTGAGGGCAATCCCATGACTATAGGATCTGAAGAGGACTATTTTGAACATCAACCCCTAGAGGATAAAGATGAATCACTCCTAAAGTTGATTGAATATGGTTCTAGATTACCATCAAACTTTCCTATGGAATAATTACACACCTTGGTTAGATAACAAGAGCAACAATGAGAATAATCCCTCACACATATTGTAAAATCAAACATTGCTTCTTATAGAAAAAGAAAGGAAGTGCACATATAGTCAACACCTAATGAACAAGATCTTGTCACCAAGATTAAAAATACAAGTCAATGATATGTAGACCAACTTATTGTAGACTTAATTGACTCTTTAGTTTCCACTTCAATACATAATGATGCTTCTAATAAATAAGGTAATGTGGTTAAACCAATGCAACACACTTTAGTTTAGAATACACCTATGATGGATCAAGGTATCTCAATTTAATTACCTAAGTCTCAAGGGGTTTTTCAACATGTTTTAACATATATGAAGCATACATTTTTCAATGAAAAATAAGCTCTTATCCCTTTACAGAATCAATGACCAAAACACTTAGTACGTATTGAGGAGATCCTTCAAAAAAAATTGGCTAGTTTGTCTTAACCAATGTGTACAATGGTCACTCAAACACATGCTCCCTAAAATTTAAAAAAAAAAACACCTAAAATTTAATATGGTTGACTTTAGATAATGTTTATCAACCCAATCATCAGTGGCTCACCTACTTAACTTAAAAAGAAAATCAAAACAAAGTTGTAGATCATAGGGTGTATATCCCTAGTAAATACATATAACAAGGGCACATACCACCCCAAAAGAATTATATTCCACCCACCAATGCACCACACATGCAAGAGTGGAATTATATGAAAGAAATTGTCATGGTTGGAGATAGGAAATAGAGTTAAGAAGTACAAATTTGATGAGATATGTCCATATACATTTGATTTGATTATTATCCAAGTCATATTTTCACCTCATTTTAAGGCACCTAAATTCAAAAAATATAAAGGAAAGGGTAACCCTCATGAATACATTCAATAATTTTTTGTATTATGCCAAGAGGTAGCATATAATAGTGTCTATTTACTTCATTTGTTCCCACAAAGTTTAATAAGACAAGGATTATAATAAATTCTTAAGTTACCCAAGGGATCAATTTTAGTTTGTAATGATCTATCTAAAAAATTCATTAACCATTTATCTTATAATACTGAACACAAATTAACTATAGTTGACTTGTGCAAAGCCAAACAATGAGATAGATAAAGCTAAATGGCATATCTACATTGGTAGAGAGCACTAGCATGATGATTTCAACATAATTTGCCTAAAAAATAGTTGGCCAACATATTTTCACAAAATTTCTACCCTAAGTTCATCCATAATATATGGCTTGGTTTCATGAACACATTTGAATAAATTATAGACAAGGGTGTGTATATTGAGAAGGCACTTATTAATAGAGGCCTTGCTAAGATTTATGTGTAGGGTCAAACATCAAATTAGACATAATAATCTACCCAAAATGTTTCAACAAAAAAACCTAAGGGGTTCAAAAATAACAAAAACATGGTCAAAAATGGAGTAATTAAATCAAGACATGTATAAATGGTGCAGGCTTTACTAGCTCTCAAAATTCAATTAGCTACCCAAAATCCACCAAACACTTTGAAAAGATTCCCTCAATGAAGGAAATTACATGGCAACCTTAGAGTCTTCAAAAAACTAGGAGAACCTATGGATATTATGTTTCAAAAGCTCATAGTAGATAATTTTATTGTATGGCCTATACCAAGGCCATTTCCTAAGGATCAAATAAAACCTAATTAGTATTAGGCAATGGATTTTGAAACTTCCATCATGTTGTTGGTTATGGTGATTATAGGTGCATTGAATTATGACACCTTATTGAATATTTTATTGAAAGTGGTGAAGTTAAGATCAAACTTGCTTTATAGGACATTAATTAGGATATGGGAATCTATAAAGATCCATTTCCTAGACATAATCAACAATCAGAACCAAGGATATAATTAGTGATAGAATAAACATCAAGGTTAGAATTGTAAATAACATGATCATAATCAAGATCATAATACCCACATTAATAACTTGGGTTACAACAACATGCTTTAAGACTATAATAATATTGTTGGATGCAATTTTGTGAAACACATTGCCACTATCACTGTTAAAACTCATGAACCATCTCGTGCTTCATAAATTATAGGACCAATTATTATAGGGTAAATAACTCTCTCTCTCTCAAGCAATGTCACATCGAGTTTATATAATTATGTTACACCTCCATTTGCAAGGGTTGCCATTTTTGGACCTCATCCTTCCTTTAATTATAATGGCTCCTTATCAACTCAAAATTGTTTCAATGTAACTAGATGTCTGTTAGTCACCCTAAAAGGCCCTTTGCCTTCATATTATAATTGTAATGGCTCCTTGCCACCTATAGGTTATATATTTTTAACTAGGCTCTCATGAGTTACCCTTCAGGGCCCTTTTCCCTCTTCTTCCAACATTAGACCTAATGTAAGCATTGTGCTTATGAATCCAAAGTTTAATATTATGTTAGCTAAGGCTAAATCATCTCGTCATACTATTAAAAATACTTATAGTTTATTAGACCAACTGAGTAAAATCCCTATGTAGATATCTATTTTAGATCTCTTGCATACGTCTGAAGTATATAGAACTATTTAAAACAATCTTCTTCAATAATCCACTTTTCCCAATGATATTAATCTTGAATAGTTCTAAAATATTATAGGGCATTTGTATTCATTTTGATAGGTAATATTTTCTAAAAAATACATGTCCACCCTTGGCTTGAGCCATAACAACCCATTGTATATTGAGGTTATCATTAAAAACCATAAAATCAAGTAGGTTCTTATAGACAATGGTTTCAGGCTAAACATATTTTATCTTAAGCTGGTACATAGATTAGGCTACAATGTGAAGGACATTCATCTAGAGATTATCACCTTAAATTCTTATAACAACACTAAGAGGGAATCTTCCAATACCATTTGTCTTCCAATCATTGTTGGGTTTTTTTCCCATCACACTTTATTACATATTGTGGATATTAAACTACCTTATAACATGCTTCTTGGTCATCCTTAGATCTATGAAGTACAGGATATTCCATCCACCTTGCATTACTGCCTTCATTTTCCTCATGATGGGATCAAATCCACCATTCCCATCGATCTACAACCTTATCAATATTGCAAACATATAAAGGATGAATTCTATAATTATAACTATTGTGTTGGTTTTGAATTCATTGCAAAGAAGAATAAGGAAATAGTTTCACATCCACTAAAATCTAATTATATAAACCCTAGTGAATTGATTTCACTTTGACTAATCCATTTCCCATAACCCTTGCAAAATATTTTGTTATAGAAGATGTGGGCATTTCCATGTACTATCTTAAGGATGTTTTCCATGTTGCTAAGTTTCCCAAGTCTCCCAAATCATTTGGTAAATCCAAACCTTAAAAAATCCCTAAAAGACCCAACATAGTTTGAAAAACATAAGAAATATACATGAAAATAACATATGGTATTTGTACCTATTACTTTGCCAAAATAGGATCAAGAGGCTTTCACTAAAGGAGACATGTTATATTCAGATGGCATTGTTGATTATTTTTAGAATCCAAAATATCCCATCCCTAATTGAATCATAGATAATTTTATCTATATAGGGAAAGGCCTTGGCCCATAAGTGCAAGGAATCATGGAACCTTTATCAACTGAAATGCCTAATTTGAATCACATTCTTATATTTATATTTCCTGGGGGTGACCTCATGACTTTTGATAATGATTATTCTGAATCAACTAGTGACACAACTCTTAATAGTAATGTAGCATCCTATTATAGCCTTTTTGATGAGCTTACTAACATGAATTTATTTGATTCAAATTACATTATGACCATAACACCCCATTGTTCCCTATGCCTTTGCCATCCCAAACTCATTGATTATGACCAAAAAAGTTTAGTCATATACCTTGTTGAATTTCAAAATGAAAAATCTATTATAGAGTACATGGGCCTTAAAGATAGATTGTTAATTAGAAATCATAAGTAAAGCTTTGATTTTTATTTGGATCCTTCTACCTACTTTGGAAAGTAGGCAAACTTTACTGGTTATGAAAAAGATAAAAAAATCAATATATCTAGGTGAAAATCTATTTAAAGCACTCTTTGATTAGGGAAAAAGTAAAGAAAAATACAAGCCCTTCAGTGAAAACTTATTTTAGGTGCTCTTAGATGGAAAATTTTTCACATCCCCAAAGGATGGATAAGGTCCATCAAATCCTAGCTTCATTATCAGTAATAGCATCATGGTATAACAACAACAAATACTTGAGCATATTTCTCTTGAATTTATTAAGATATTTTCTAGTTGGCCAGTACCTAATATGGTGGATTTAGATTCATCATATTATCCAGATCTTTGGGATGAACAACAAGAAATTGTATTAGAGGAAGATGATCATGATCACACATTGCCTACTATTCTATAATATGGTTCCACACTCCTTGTGGAAAACACTATGGAAGTGAACCTGGTTACATACGATGATCCTAAAATTATTTTCCTTGTAGATTCTCTCACTAATGAGGAACAAGATCACATTATATCCATTTTGAAGGATTTTATTAACATCTTTGCATGGGCTTACTCCAACATGCTAGGCTAAGATCCTGACTTGGTGTTACATCAACTTTTTGTTGATCTAGATGCCAAGCCAATCAAACAAAAATTGAGGAAGATGCATCCATGTATAACCCTTTTGGTAAAATTAGAAATGGAGAAGTTATTAGGAGCAGGATTCATTAGACCATTAGACTATTCTTAATGGATATCAAACATAGTTCTAGTTATCAAAAAGCCATAAGGTATACATCTTTGTACTAATTTTAGAGATATCAATAAATCATGCCCTAAAGATGATTTTACTCTACCCAACATTGACGTTATTATTAATTCTAATACTAGGTATGAGATGGTGTCCCTCATGGATGGATTTTTTGGATACAATCAAATTAAGATAACCCAAGAAGATCAACATAAGACTACATTCACCACACTTTGGGGAACATTTTATTATCAAGTCATGTCATTTGGCTGGAATAATGTTGAAGACACTTATCAATGTGCCATGACTATCATCTTCCATGACATGATGCATGATATTGTTGAGGACTATGTTGATGACATCCTAGATAAATCAAGAACATGTGATGGACATCCTGATGTTCTACAAAGAATCTTTGAGAGACTTTGTGAGTATAAGGTCCACCTAAATCCTAAGAAGTATATCTTTGGCATAAGTTTGAGAAAATTGATAGGATTTATTTTATCAAAAAGAGGGATCAAATTCAACCCTACTAAAGTTAAGGCCATTATTGAAATGCTTTCACCTTTAAATATTAAATAGCTCTGAAGCCTACAAGGAAAGATCCAATCTATTCGCACGTTTATTTCATAACTAATAGATAAGTGGCACCCATTTACAAATATATTGAAAAAAGGAGTCACATTTAAATGGGATGAAGATTGTTAATTAAAATTTATGAATCTCAAGGCTAATCCATCAATCTTGAGACCATCAACACCTAAAAAACCATTGGTTCTATATATTTTAGTGATTGAGAATGCACTGAGGGCACTTTTGGCTCAACATGATGATCATGGTAAAGAACATGTAATTTATTATTTTATTGTCACATTGGTGGCTTATGAACATAATTATATGCCTATTGAGAAGTTGTGTTTATCTATGGTGTTTGCATCCCAAAAATTATGACACTATATGTTAAACAAAAAAACCATTATTATTACTTATGTGGACCCCCTCAAGTTTTTATTATACAAATAAGCTCTCATAAGATGTATGGTCAAGTGGGTCACACTCTTAAGTGAGTTCTATGTTGAGTATCAGAATCAAAAAGCTATCAAGGGTTAGGTTATTTTTGATCAGCTTGTAGAATACCCTATTATAGACACTTAACCACTCAAATTTGACTTTCTAGATGATTCTAATATGGAAATATAAGGAAAAAATGAAAGTGAAAAATAGAATATATACTTTGATGGTTCCTTCACTTTTCATGTTTTTGGAGCCAATATTTTGTTGATTACACCATAAGGAGATCTAATTCCCAAAGTGTTTCTATAACCAATAATATGGCTAAATATGAGGTATTTATTGTAGGAGATCTAATTAATTTTCATTGTACCAATAATATGGCTTAATATGAGGTACTTATTATAGGAAATCATCTTGTATTATAGTGGGATATCTAGAACTTAATGGTCTATGGTGGTTCTCAATTGATTGTCATTCAAACCATAGATCAATATCAAACTAGAGATGATAAGCTTCTACCCTAAAAGCATATTATGGATAAGCTCAAAGCTCATTTTAAATCCCTATAGTTCAAATAAATCCCAAGGGCCAATAATATATCTACTGATGTAATGAAACTAATTGGGTCTATAATATAGATTGATATCATTGCTAAAGAGTATTAGTTTCTTATTGAAAACCTTATGTAGCCTACTCATGTCTTTCCAGATTCAAAAAGGGTATGTGCCATTGATGGTCCCAATCACCCATTTGAACTACCTTGGTTATAAGATTTTTATAATTATTTTCATAATCATGTTTTCCTACCTAAACTTTCCAATAACTGACATAAACTTTTCCTTCATCATATAGCTCATTATACCCTCCTTGGAAACATGCTTTATCATAAAGGCTATGATGGAATGCTATTTCATTTTTTATCTTTAGGAGAATCCAAGCTAGCGCTTAGGAAAGTTCATGAAGAAATGTGTGGATCCCATACTAATGGTGTATTCTTAGCTACAATTCTCATTATAATAGGTTACTATTGGCCCAAAAAGGAGACAGATGCTTGAAATTATGTGAGGAACTATGTTCCTTATCAACACCATGGAAATTTGATACATGTACCTTCCTTTCCACTATAACTGATTACTACACCATGGTTGTTTTCTACTTGGGGCCTTGATATCATCAAGAAAATAAACCCAACATATTATTATGGCCACAAACAATTTTAAATACTACTAAGAATTTTACTAAGTGGATTGAGGCCATTCCTCTCACTTACATCTCCAAGAATTAGATTTCCAAGTTCATTCATTACCAGATAATCTATTGATATGGTATCCCAACATGCATTATATTTGATAATGGTAGATCATTTGTAAACAAAGATGTAAAAGAGTTTTGTGCAAAATTGAAAATCAAGAACAAGAAATCCACACCATATAACCCAAAAAGTAATGGACAAGATGAAGCATCAAATAAAACCATTGTTTTTATACTTAAGAAGATTGTTAATGATACTATCCATAATTGGTACTTGAAAAAATTTCCTACCCTTTGGCCTTATCATACCAATCATTAAACCCCCATAGGATCCACTCCATACTCCCTTGTTTATGGCATAAAAAATATTATCCTAATTGAGATTGAACTTCCTTCATTGTGAGTATCTTTAGAGAATATTGAAGATGATGAAGATTGTAAAATTTCCAAGTTACAATAACTAGAACTCCTTGATGGGAAGTTTTTGTCTACCCTAGACAACTTTCAAGCCTATCAAAAAAACACAAAAGCTACAATAAGTGTATTCTCCCTTAGGATTTTTGAGATTGGTGATTTGGTCTTGAAAGAGAACTAGAAGAACACAAAAGTTGAATGCAAGAAAAAGGGTAAGTTTTAACCCAATTAGCTGGGACCCTATGTTATTATAGTGAACTATATATCAAGAGCATATCGATTGGATACTCTAGGTGGCAAAGAAATTCTATATCCCATGAAATTTATACATCTTGAGAGGTTATATGCTTTATATCCATTTGAACCATTGTCTATAAGGTCTATTACTTGGGGGAAACTTGTGCTAAAGTTATTTTATCCTCCTATTAGATCTTGAACCATCCCATGTTGGACCATATTCATTTTGTTTTGACCTATATTAGACCATTATTACAAGAACCACATTATTTTTATTATTATATGAAGTTGAATCTTTATACCATTTGTCACTCTAGATCATTTATATTCCATCTTAACTCTTTTTATACCACCCTGGACCATCCTCTTTTGGACCCTATTAATTCTGGTACATTCTTCTTAGAACTAGACACTTTTTATCCATGGACCAATTATGATATTTATTATGACTCTTAGGCATTTTGGACACATTCAACACTAGTTTTACAAAGCATTGCAGCCTAGATAATATTTTTCATCTTACTCTTACAAATAATGAGTACATATACAGCAACACATGTTTTTTGCTTGCTGAATAACACTTCTAATTTATCTCACACTACATATTATTCTATTTATTCTATTTGGTAGGCATTTTTTCCTTGGTAGGATCTCATTCTTAATGATTTCAAAGCATGATCCATTGCAACTAGTTTTAGCTATTAATGAAACTTTTATTCTTGGACGTGCATTTACTTTATTAGTTGGTTCCTTGATCCTTCTATAAATAGTTCATTTATGTTGCTTATTCTAAAAAAAAAACAAAAAATAAAAAATAATCGACAACATAAACAAAAACATTGTCTTGCACTTTTTTAAATTCTAATCTCCATGCTCTCACCACTTTATGAACAATCATTTGAATGCTCTCACTAATTTATGATCCCATTTTCCTCATTTCTTCTACAAAATTAATCATATTTTTTTATCATCACTTTTCTTCTATCCCATTTCTTGGGAGAACCACATTTGGCCTAAAGTTAATGTTAGATGTCACATCCATGGAATTATGTAGGCAATGTCCACTTGTCTTGTACATCTAGAGTCAGTTCAACCACCCCCTTCCTTTTTCTTATTTTTCCCCCATTCTATTATC
This sequence comes from Torreya grandis, assembly GCA_037957365.1. Lineage (NCBI taxonomy): Eukaryota > Viridiplantae > Streptophyta > Pinopsida > Cupressales > Taxaceae > Torreya > Torreya grandis. The sequence goes on along the minus strand of JARHVA010006081.1, from coordinate 142,600 downwards.
TTATTAAAATGTCATAGAAATTAATTCCTCTACTTCATGTGTGTGAACAATTATGACTAACTCTTGTTTGTGTGTGTTTATTTTATTGCTTCCTTCTCTTCCTTTGTGTTTAGTTTATTTTTATTCATTTTTTTTTCTTCTTGTTTGTTTGGACTTTTGAGTTATTATTTTATCTTGTTCTTTGTTTTATTTTCCAAGTAATTCTTGATTATACACATGGATCTTGATTATTCATATCTTTCTTTCATGTTGTTTATTAAGTTGTTCTTGCTTTGCTTTTATACATTCTTGTTCCTACTTAAGTCCTAATTATTCATATCTTGATTTTAAGTTAGGTTACATTTATTTTGTTTTATCTTTGTTTTTATTTAAATGTAAATAGTTGTAACTCTGGTCTTGGTAATTTTTATCATTATCCTTAGTTATAAATATTCACATTCGAACCACCTCATCACAATCAAAATATAATGTCATTATAAGTTATTCAAACTTATGATGCATAATTTCATTTTGCTATATTAAGCACTATGTGCTTTGGATTCAAGTCTCAAAAGTAATGGAGATCCAAAGATCAGCTCTCAAGTACACTAATGAAACTAGACACCAATTGATTCACACCCAAATCTATGCAATACATGCATCTCTTAACATACATTATGAGTCTAATCAAACAATGGTCCATTTTTCTTCTATTCTTCGTTACTCATTCCATTTTCTCCTGCTTTTGGGTGAACTACATTGGATTGAGGTCCATTTTTACTATGTAGGTAGTTATTGGATACATGATGTATATCATGTTAGATCAAACACCTTTATGCTCTTTTCCTTGTCTTTCATCACTTTATGCATTCTCATATTCTTATTTTTTTGTGGCTTTCTAAGTCATTCAACCATCGCATCTATGTTTGCACCCACTCAAATTTAATCTATGCATTAGGTTATATCCTTAAGCTATGCTTTCCAATTTTCCATTTTGGGACACAAAATTTGAACCACTCACTAATATAAATCAGCCCTACTGGGACACAATTAATTATCTTATCAATGATAAAAAATCAGCCCTACTAGGACAAAATTACTTTATCAACCAATCAAATATACTCTACTGGAACACATTATTATTTCATTTATCTAGATAAATGTTCTCTTATTTCATATAATTCTAATCTCTATGGATTTTTTCCTTCATTCTGGTAATTTCATAGTGGGCAACTTGTCTCAGATCAAACAATTCCTAACCATGCAACTTACACACTCTTTTGGGTGTGTTCAAAGTGTGTCACTTATATTTTTAGATTGTATCCTTCCCACTTCCCCCTACTTTGGGGCACATTATATTCTAATTATATTTTTATCATTGAGAATCAACATGTGTAAGCATTAAATCATCTAAATTTAATCTCATCCATGGGTTAATCTCACTTTATCTCTCTTTTAGAGACTCCATCCTTCTCTTTCATCCTTGTATGTCCTCTCGAGGGGGCATCATGGTTCATTTACTTCTAATTTTTTCTTGAAAAATGTTTTATTTTAAAATATGTTTCTTCACCTGAATGTCTCACCATGCCTTCTCAAAAAATGGAAAAATGTAGACTTCCAATTTTTAACACCATTGTGTTGAAATTGTCAATCTTATTCAAAATTTGTTGAAATGCACAATTTAGGCCAAAATCACATAAATGCAGTAAATGGTTCAAGATTTTTATATATAAGTTCCAATTTAGGCTAATGTATACCTGAATGGAGTAATGCATTTTATGTGATTATTAACTTTAATCAAATTATTTTGATTCAAAATGATGAAAATACAATTTGACCCTTTGAACCACTAAATTATTCTAATTTGGAAGCACACAACATGTGCATTTGTTATATTGTGTCTAGAATGTCCTACATGGGATATTGGTTCATACACAACTGACATATTCTTCTAATTATACTCCAATCAAATTATGACCAAGTAATATGACATTCTGACCAGTTTGATTAATAGTGTGCAACCAATTTCCAAAGAATTGCATAAAATTTGATTAATCTCACTTAAGATAATTAATCCAAATCAAGTGCTTAAGTGAATTTTCCATGAATGTTATTTAATATTTATTTATTATAAATTTATTTTCAATATCTACATCATTAGGTGACATTAATTATGGGGTGGCATCCATAAGCCATAAATGTAATAAATATTAGGTTAAAGGCCTCCCATGCCTCTTTAATGCCACTTACTTCCAATTATTTATGAGGATATTTATGGATATTATCTCCAAAATTAAATTAATTCATGACCACACATATTGAAATCAAGATGGGTGATCATGGTTGATTCTGATCAATCTTAAAAATCTATAAATAGGAGGGCTAAGACCAACATTTTTAAGCTTCATTTATGGAAACTTATTAAGTAGAATTCTCTCCATAATCCATTTGTGTGTAGTGTTACTATGCTTAATTTTAAATAAGATAACTTCATTGATAAACATGACATTGATTCAAATATCATGAGCCTAGTTTTATTAGTGCACTTGAGATGATGGAGGAGCTTGGCCTTACATCATTGATGAAGACTTAAACACCAAATCAAGGGGAAAATAATGTTTTGAGCCACATTTGGATGGCGGGATGCTCTTGGGAAGGTATTATGTATGTGATTTCTTTAAATAGTTCTTAGTTGTCATTTTCAAAACCTCATTTAAGTGAGTTGTCTTGGTTTGTTATGTCTTTATGCATTTCTTGATTTTTCATGGCTAATTCTTGATCTAACCAACTTTATAATATATCTATACACATGACATAGTGATAGGTTGAACCTACATTAATAAAGGTATAAGGTATAAATTGATATAAAAACATTCCCCATGGAGTGGTGAACTTGGTCTTGTGTTGGTCCTTAGGTGCAATCTTAATGTGGTTATATCCTAAAAAGTGATCCATGAGGGAAAACATTTTATAGCCTATTGTTGAATCGACTATCATGTCAATGTTAGGTAGTTAAAAATCATGTTTAGGTCATACCTTATTATTGTCTCTGAAATAAGTACATATGAGACTGCCTTGTGGCATTTTACTAACTGGGATGATGTTAAATATCCACTCATATTTTTTCAATTGGTCAAATGAACCTTACATCTTGTAACTTTTCTAACTCTTTTTTAACCACCATGGCAATGTACAGATACATTTTATACAACCTTTTTTGATTGGTTTGGCATCTTTATGGACAACCAAGTGATGTACCACCAATGAAGGATCAAGATTAGACATGTTAAAGTAGGACCATGTAAATATATCAATGAAATATTTTAGAATGGTAATAATGATTTCACGCTCCTTGTTGGTGATGGATACACCTAGATAAGCCATATTTAGATCATCATATGTACCAGTATTGACCTCTATAGTATCTTTAACCAGTTAAGGTTGAGCCTTCCTCAAGAATAATAGGAAATGAATAAAATAGATCTTCTTAAAATACCTATTAATCACATTCTTTGCCCATATATGAGGAATATAAATCAAATATGCTAGACAATGGCTAGTTGGCAAATACTTTAAGAAAATCTTGAGTAAGGTATTTAAAAAATTATTATTTAGTATTGATAATGAAACTAATGGTAATTATTGGACTAGATGGACATTATGCTTCCTAACGATGAAAGTGAACTTCCCCATCCAAGAGCACCTAAAATAGGTTTTCACTCAAGGAATTATCTTTTTTTTTACTCTTTCCCTGACCCAAGGGTACCCCAAAGAGGTTTTCACCTAAGGATCTTGATGATTTACTTTTATCATGTCCAAAAAAGTTCACTTATTCTTTAAAATAGGTAGTAGGGTATAAATGGAAGTTAAATCCTTATTTGTGATGACCAACCAAAAATTCATCTCCAAGACCCATGAACTTGAAAATATATTCCTCATACTAAAAGTCATCCAGTGGTATGATATAATAGTTTTGGTCCCAACAACTAGGCCAAGATGATGAATGTTAAGGGGATAATGGGACATAATGGTCATGATTGCATTATAATCAAATAAATTGGTATCTTCTAGCTCATTATAAGTGCTATAATGGTATACTACATTGCTATTGAGAGTTTCATTTTTGGTCAATAAAGAGAAATCACTTTTAAAATTAATGGGGTCACCTCCAAGTGGTTTAAATCGAAGACCTTGATTCCTCATAGGTTTAGCAGCTAAAATAGGTTAAAGAATTTCCTATGCCATAGACCCCAATATTCTTTATATACAATCAAATATATCCATGATTCTATTTGGTATAGGATACTTGGGAATCTATAAGTAATTAGTAAACACATCACCATATAACCAACCTTCCTCAGTGTTGGTGGACTGATATTGATTGGGTGATGTATCAGGTATGAATATAAGTGGCTCTTGTAAAGTGGATTTAGATTTATTTTTATAAATCATGTTGGGCCTGATAGGATTTTTAAAAGGTTTAAGATGGAAATAGGACTTGGGATACTTAGGCAATTTGATAATGTGGAATACATCATGAATACTATATGTTGTAATACCATTGTCTTGAATAGTGAAATGGGTGGACATGGTTACTAGAAATGGATCAATAAAAGTAGAAACAAGGTCACTAGGGTCAATAGAAATATGTTAAAGAATTTCTTATGTCTTAGACCCCAATATTATTTCTATATAGTCCAATCTATCCATGATTCTATTTGGTATAGGATACTTAAGACTCTAGAAGTAATTAGTAAACACATCACCATATAACCAACCTGCCTCAGTGCTGGTGGACCAATATTGATTGGGTGATGTATCAGGTATGAAGATAAGTGGCTCTTGTAAAGTGGATTTAGATTTATTTTTACAAATCATGTTGGGATTGCTAGGATTTTTAGAAGGTTTAGGATGGAAATAGGACTTGGGATACTTAGGCAATTTGTTAATGTGGAATACATCATGAATACTATATGTTGTAATACCATTATCCTAAATAGTGAAATGTGTGGACATGGTTACTATAAATGGATCAATAGAAGTAGAAACAAGGTCAATAAGGTCAATAGAAATAGGTTAAAGAATTTCATATGCCTAAACCCTAGTATTATTTCTATACAGTCCAATCTATCCATGACTTTATTTGGTATAGGATACTTGGGACTCTAGAAGTAATTAGTAAACACATCACCATATAACCAACCTCCCTTAGTGCTGGTGGACCGATATTGATTAGGTGATGTATCAAGTATGAAGATAAGTGGCTCTTTTAAAGTGGATTTATATTTATTTTTACAAATCATGTTGGGGCTACTAGGTTTTTTAGAAGGTTTAAAATGGAAATAAGACTTGGGACACCTATGCAATTTGCTAATGTGGAATACATCATGAATACTATATGTTGCAATACTATTATCCTAAATAGTGAAATGGGTGGACATGGTCACTATAAATAGATCAATAAAAGTATAAACAAGGTTACTAGGGTCAATATAATTAGACTAGGGAGGTTTATAAATCACCCCTTTACCTTTGTTGCCTACCAACTTAGTGTTAGGACAATAGGTATAATTTTCATAATGAGATTTTATATGTTTACAATATTGATATGGTTTTCAATCACCATAAATAATGAACTCTAGACTAGAATGGGGGAATTTGATGCATTAATGTAGGGTGGAAGGGATTGCTCTTACTTCATGGAGCCAAGGACAACTAAGAAGAAAACTGTATGGAAGTTATATATCAATGATATGAAACATGGTATCATGGGTATTAGACCTAATAATTATTGGTAAACAAATGGTTATTATAGATTCTCTTTCTATATTGTCATAAGCCTTAATGGTGATGGTATCTAGTTACACATATGCTACTGTATACCCTAATGTTTGGACTAGTTTCAATGATGTTGTGTTCAATCCAGAGCCATTGTTTATAAGAACTAATTTAATTTTATGATGTGAAATAATAGCTTCAATGTATAAGGGATTGTTATGTAGGGGGCCAAGGGATGCCATATATTGCTTGTCAAATGTAAGATGTTATCCTAAAGACAAATATCCCATAAGAATTTAGAATTGGTTATCATTAATGTCATCAAGCATAATAGATTATTGAAAGAAATCAATTAGTATGGTCTTGTAAACTTTATATATGTGTAAGAGATCAAAACTAGAGATCTTAATATATGTTTTGCTTAGATGGTCATGGATACTGTATGTATTTTCAATAATGGGATGAGTAGGTTTGGTCTTAGTTGACATAATGTTTAGTTTAGGATTGGTATTAATTGATACAGTGTTTAACTCATACTTAGTATTAATCATTATAGTGTTTGGCTTAGGATTGGTCAAAATTGGTATAGTTTTTATCTTAGAATCAATTTTAGAAGAAGTCAAAGGGCTAGGAGGATAACTTTCAACCATCTAATTATGACTGCAAAATTTTGAGTCTGGAGAGAGTTAATATAATTAGAGGAATGAGGAGGTCTAGGAATGGTAACCTATAGAAACTAAGGTGAAAAATTACCTAAAACAAAGGATGGTGATCATAAAATATAGGAACCAATGTTTTGAACCATGTTGGATGATACATGGGACTTGATATTAATTATAGTGACATGATTAATTAGAATATGCCCTAAGGTGTTATTGTAATCATATAACACATAATTATACTCAATTTGATTGGTTTAGGTGTCATGATCTTGATTATGGTTATTATTTTGATTTTGATTTTGATTTTTATTGTTATCTTGATTCTACTATTGATTGCACTCTTGGCTTTGGTTATGATTCATTCTCTATTATTGGTCATTGTGTTTAGGAAAGGGATCTTTATAGATACCCATTTTATGATTGGTGTTGGGAGCACGTCTTTAGTTAAAACCAATATCTCCATTATATAACAAGTTTTCAATAATGTGCCTTAATTATATGCATTTATAATCTACATGGATAACAACATGATGCAAATCATAGAGTTCATTTTTATTATACCAGTCAGATTTAAATTGATCCTTAGGAAAGGATTTTGGCACAGGCTAAATAATCATATTATTATCCACTAATTTCTTGAAAACTAAATCAATAGGATCCCCTAGGTCACTGAATGACCTTCATTTAGAAATTATTTTGTGTGGCAAAGCTCTTTATATTTGGAGCAATGAATTCAAATGCATATTTTGAATAGGTGGTGATTGTACTATTTACACATGCCATGACTCAGTAATAGTGTTACCCATAATTTTATTTTTATTGTTATAGACCTTAAGATTTGAAATAATATTGGTTTGAATAGGTGCTTAAGTTTGATACAAGGTTTGATCATGGAAATAAATATTGACTAAGCCTTTATCAATAAGTGTCTTCTCAATTTGTATGCCCTTGTCAATGATTTCCTTGAATGTGTTGGTAAAATCAAGTTTTAGATTATGAGTGACCTCAAAGTGTAGGTTTTAAGCAAATATATTAGCCATATATTTATCTAGAATATTATATTGGAAGTAACTAGCTAATCCTCTTCACTATTGTAAATAGGTTGTAAAGCTTTTTCCATTCCTCTATTGGGATTTACATAAGTCAACCACTATCAACTCATGTTCAATGTTGTAAGAAAATTGTTTAATGATTTTTTTTTAATAAATCATTGAAAGTAATTACCAATCCTTAGGTCATTTGAGGATCCACTCTAAGGATTTTTCACCCAAGCTACATGGAAATAAGTGCAATAAATACACCTTACTATAGGTGATTTCTTAACATGTAACAAAGAAGTCTCTCTGAGATCACCCTTCCCTTTATATTTATCAAAATTGGGTACCTAAAAATGAGGTGGGAAGGGTAATTTAATAATACTCATGTCAAATAGATATGGGCATATCTCATCAAACATGTACCTTTTGGTCTAGTTACCTATTTGAAGCCTTGAGACTACCTATTTTATTGTGTTCCACTCTTGGATATTCAGAGTGGTTTATGGTGGAAGGAAATGGTTATGCTAATTTTCATAGAATTATAGGTTTGGTCAAGGTTGGTGTGGGTAAGAATAGATTCTCCTTGCATGGTCTTGTTTATAATGTGCATTCTATGTCCTAAGTTATATTCTTGGTTCAATGTTTATTATTAGTTCTGAGGCACATAAGAATAAGTATGATGTTGTTGATTCAATAGGTTTTTTTCCTGATCCATAAGTATCTAATGCTAAGTTTGAGGAATATGTTATTGTGAGCTATATGGAATCTACTAATTTTGAAGAACTTGGTGCTAATTTAAAAGAAGACATTGTCATTTTTGGTTTGTAAGTGAAGCTAGTTATTGTCATGAAATAGAAGAATTTGGTATAGCATTCTAAAAATTATCCACCACTTGTTGGGTAGGTGGAATATTAATGAATTGTCATTGGGAGTGATCTAACACATGCTAAGAAGTATCAGATACATGTCACACATTAAAAAGGGTCTCATAATGGTTAAAGAACTTATGGTTTGTATCAATTAGAAATTGGTTCAAAGTATATGTTAGCACAACGTATTTAAGAGGATATAAAGGATATACCTCATGGGTAGGGTTATCTTGGATTTATTTTTTAGGGAACTAATTTTACTCTACATCATAGTTTTATTAAGTGAGGTTGTATCCAAAAAATCCATTAAGTTTGTAACAATCTAATCTACATAGAAATGACAAATTTGTTATATAATAGATGTAATAATATGACCTATTTGGTTGGGATCCACCAATGGACCCTTACCTTTTATATAAGAATAAATGGATGGTTTGGTAACTTGAGTGTGAGGTTGTTCTTTTTTAGTAACTAGTTCATATTATTGCTCTTCTATTTGAATGAGGGTATGTAATTGTAGAAAATCTGGAGGGAGTCTAGCTTATGATTTTATCAATCTTAAGAGAGCCTCATTTTGGTATTCAATTGGGTGATTTTCAATGTATTCAATTTGGTTTATTCCTAAAAATTAATGGATTTATTCATACACAACCAAGTGTTATTCTCCATCATAATAGGTTTCCTCCTCATAATTGGGGTCATAAGTGACCCTACTATGAGTGTATCTCTATATGGTTGGAATAATACTCTCTTTGACCAATGTTTCAAACCTAGATTTAGTTTAATTTAAAGGTTTGAAAACACTATCAAATGGTATTTATAAACTTTAGAATTAACTTGGATAATGTATCAACACAAAATGAGAATAAGTGATTTTTTTTGGAATATTTGACATTGGTTGGTCAAAATCAACAAACTAAAAGATGGTAGAACAATATTTGGACTTAGGGGGTAGGATAACACAAGAAATACTAAGTCAAAAAAATGTTGGTACCATATAAAATTATAATGAGACCATGATTGGCCTTGATCATCAAATCAAAATAAGGTCAAATGGTTCAGGAACTCAGAGCGTATGGTGAATGTAATAAAATCTAAGTTCAAACTTTAGAAGAAAATGGGAAACATCACTACACAAAATGGAAAATAAATTCAAATGTTCTAATAAATTAGGGTGTATGGAAAATTCAAAAATACCTAAGTTAAAAATTGAAAACCAAATGGGAAGCGTAATGGTACTAAGTGGGACAAAGGCTATTGTTTCACATGATAGACATAATGTTGTGAAAAATGGCTAAGTGTCAAATGGTAATGCAAATAACATAACACCTTAATGTGTAAGTAGATGTCAATGTTTAAAATTTAATAACAAGACTTCCACTTATTTAAGGCTATAAAATCAAATCAAATCCAATCCAAGTGACACAACCCAAACACAAAGAGTAAAACACTCAAGCCTAAGTGATAGGCAAGACTCAAGTGCAAAATTTTTGTCCTTAGATTGAATAATTGAAAATAGATTTTGAACTTGGTTTTAGATGACTTAGGAATTTTTTCATTTGTTTGACATGGTTATTTAGACTCACAATGTAAATAAAAGATGAAGGAGCACCTAAGTGCACTTTCATATGCTAAATCGACATGAGGAATGCATAGTATTTGGAAAAGTTTACACCAATATATTAGTCTTGAAAGGAATTAATTATTAATCCAAAAATAAAAGAGTGCATATAATTAGATATTTTAAATCCCCCTTTATCTCTCAATAACTGATATGTGGAAAGGAACTTAAAGTGCTTAAGCAAATCAACATTTGGCATGGTTTTCTAGGTAATGTAGGGTTAATTAAGTTAAAAAAATTTATTTGGTTTTTATAAATGGTCCACAAGTGCATAAAAAAATTGGTCACAAAATTCACATCAATCAAATATAAACCATATATATTGTTATCCAAAGGTATTTTCATTTTCATAGTGACTTCAACCATGTACTACTTAGTGAAGTCCAATGTCTAGATTGTTTCATAGCCCAAGGACTTGTTGGACTTGGTATATAAGGGAAAGTGAAGATAATATACAAATAAATTCTATCTTGGAGAAGATAAATCACACTATTCATTTATCTTATTGGTACATTTAGATAATCATGGTCATGACCAATATGGATCTGTTATACCTAACTAAGGGGTCTCTTACCACACAATATCACTAGAGAGGGTTCAAAAGCCCCTAGTTAAGTAATACTACACAATAACCCTAGTTAGGTCCTATGTTTTCTTATCAAAGTAAATGATAAAGTAAATTAAATCTAATCTATTGCTCACTAAAGCTTATGAGACAAAATGAGGGTAATAAATATAAAAGTAAACATGTAAAGAATAACTCTACTCAAGTCAATGTAAGGTAATCCTAATACATGGAGAGAGAAACATATGCATAAGCTAACCCATGCAAATATATCTAATTAATAATGAGGAGTAAAATTTATAAATACTTATGCTAAAGACAAACCTGTTGAGCCTCGATCTCTCCCTTGGCTAATGGTGTTTTGTAAGAGGTTATTTGGTTTGTAAGGATAACAAAGATAGATAAGTGCTAGGCTATATGAATTCTCCTATTCATCCAAATTAATTCTTCCACAAGAAAATAATATTATCTCTAAAGTAAGTATTAAACCCTAATAAATGGTTCCTCAAGTAGAATGGTGGAAAAGTAAATGTACAAATAAATGATTATTTCTATTTCTCTCTAATTAAAATGGCAAAAATGATGTGTTTATATAGTTGGATCTAAACCTAAACTATTCCAAAGTTTTATCTAATATATTTTGCATAATCAATGCTATTATTTAATAAATAAATTAGTTAGGTCATGGATTAGGTCAGTTGGGGTGACCTAATCCTGTAACACACTTATTTTTAAGAATAGGGTAAGCTCAACCTACCTTTATTCATTAAATGACAAAAAGAGGTTTTGGCTTAGGTAGGGAATATTTGAGGTAGTGAATTTCTTGGAGGAATGTGTAAGGGAGGTGTTAAATCTTAGGGAAATGAATAGGATAGGTTTGTGTTGGTTTCAATTGATGGTATAGGGAATAATAATCTTGTGAAGCACCAATGATCTACCCACCCCTTTCCTGCTGCACTCAAAGAAATTGAAACTCAATGGGTTCTTGAAAGAGAGAAAGCATTAGTAATTGATAAAGTTTAAAAAAATGTTGTGTGTATATATATGCCCCACTCAAAGATCATCATGTGTCACATTATTGTAACATGGGATGGTGCTTAGAGAAAATAACATAGCAACACACAATGCTAAGCTAAGTAAAATATAGTAAGAAGATAATAATATAAATGAAAAGACATAATTAAAAAGTAAATACCTTTACTTACCTTAGTGCTATAGTATAGGAAGGAAGTGATAGAAATGCGAAGGTATGCAATGTAGGAAACATTAGGTTAACTTGTAAAATAAGTAAAAAAATTATTTCTTTACAAAATATACATGTAATATGTGGAAAATTTCTCTATGATGTTAGGATTCCATAACATATTTTAGTTCAAAAAAGAGTTAGTAGAAATAAATTTATGGGTGAAAAATAGAATCTAGTGGTAAATAATTTGTATGTAAATAATTTTGAATAGTAAATATAAATAGGGTGAAAATTAATTAATTTGTTATTTTTACTATTCTGAGAAAATATTACTTTGAGAGACCTAGTTGAGCCCCATGAGTGATCATGGTGAGGAGATGACAGATTCGATGTGGAGGACACATAATAACCTCAAATAGTGAAACTTAGGTAAGTGATGCATTAATTTACTATTTATTTTAGTAATTGTAATCTAAAATTAAGTTAGATCTAGAAAAATATATATTAGGCAAAATATTGATAATAAAAAATGACCCTGTATTTTTTTAGGTAAACTAGGGGTATAATGGGATATTGGGTAGGATAGGATAAAACCAATAATTGCCTAAGGCATTTATGGTAAATTGTTTAAAAATCACCACAAATTAAGAATAGAGTCAATGTTATTGACTCAACTAGAAAAGGTGAGAGAAGTTAAGGTGGCCAACTACATAATAGAAAGCTAATTTAGTATTACTGGGGGTGGGCAACTTCATATCAGAGGGCCAATTATGTCTATAAGAATTGGCAAACTACTAGTAGAGGCTGACTTAGTATAATAAAGAGGTCAAAGATTTGATTTAGTATTAAAAGGGCTAACAATGTTGGAAAGAAGAAAAATAAGAAAAACAAGCTAATGTAGTTAATTTTTAGTATTTTAAGAATATTGAAGAATGTATTTCATTATTATTAAATTGATATCTAATACATTCTATATTATTTGATATTTTATAGATGCAATTAATATTTGGCACCTAGTTGATGCATAATGGTGATTAGATTTGATAGAGTGGCTACCAGATATGGATCAATATCAACTAGTTACCTTGGGATTTTGAGGCATCATGGAGATGAGGAGGATCCCACTTAGTTTTGATCTAGTCATCATGTTCCTATGAGAATGGATGTGACTAAATAACACTTTTTGATGGGAGGTGAAGGGGATATGATAGAGGTGGGCATCACCTTGGATGATGTCCATGCCTGGCTTAGAATTCCCATTATTAGGATGCCTTTCATATGTGATGCACCATAGATGGATCATGAGAGGTGATCCCTAACCTATTAGACAATAGAATCAGATAATATATACCTTGGGTTATGGGTTAGTTTGTTTAATGTGTATATCTTAGCCATTCCAAGATATCTGGAAGGCCTTGATAAAACTTGTGACATCACATGTGTTATGTCATAAGTTGTATGGAAAGGTAACATTTCACATGATAGATGTATGTTAGTTCATCCTAGAGTAGGATGCATTGTATGATCTAGGCTTTATCATTTGGGTATAGCTCATGCATGATATATATGGTATGGTAACCTAAGGGAAGAAGACAATGGGCCCTATAATTTTTTGAGTGCTTGGATTTATGAGATATTCCTTGTGTATCATCTAGTTGAGTTACCCCATGCAGTTGATGATAGGTTACCTTAGGTGGTATGATGGAGATAGGATCATGTTGTGCCCCATGTCCTAACTTTATAGACTATGACATGAGGGTAGATAGTGTGGCATTTTTACATTGATATTATTGTAATATGGCTTATTTTGGATACTATTACTACCAATTTGGTGTGCATTTAAATCACAAACCACTAGAATTCATGGGTGGAGACACATCCAGTAGTTTGTGTACCCAGGAAACTAGGCTTACCACATCGAACAACCCTTCTAATAATGCCTACTTATTATGAGATATTAATATGAGATGGGAGTTATCCAAGTTTTAGTATGATAAACATAAATAAAAACACATAAAAAATATAACACCTCAAGCCTATCTACTCAAAGATCAAGAGAATAATGCAAGTAACAAATAAAAGAAGATAAAACAAGTATTTTTCACCTTCCTTGTGAGCAAGAGTTGTAAATTAGCATTGGAAGAATGTGATCAATCATATGCTCAAAGGGTCTTTAACAATGGTGATCCTTGCATGATTTCTCTTTGTCACCTTGGCTTTATTTGGCTTGCCTTTGGCAAGATGAAACAATCTATCAATGATTTTTCATTACAAAATTACACAAGAAAGCTTTCTCTCTTAATAATTTAATATAACTTTGGCTTGAGATATTTTTAAACAATGACATTGGCAGTTCTATTTATAGGTTCTCCAAATAACTCTAACCCAAGTGTAGTTAAGTTAGATTTAACCATAGTTAGGTTTAGTTTAACCCTGGTTAAGTTAAAGGAGGTGATAGAAAATTAATATTTGGGATAGAGATCCCATTTATTAAGCATGGCTCTTCATTTTTGAATTTAAGGCTTTAATGGAGATATTTTTAGTTCCTTGACTTTGAGGATGATGACATCAACATGACCTCAATTTTATAGGAATTTTCTTTTACAAAATTAATATTCACTAATTGCACATGAAAAATTCACTTAAGCATTTAATTATATTACTTAGTTAATTCATTATACTTAGCATTTATGTATTTTAGGAATGGTTTAAGTACCTTGCTTAATGGGTCCAAAGACCAATTTATCAAATTTATAGGTCACAATTCGACTAGATATGAATCCATGAGATGTTATTGTTGTGTATAGGATAATACCTCAAAGATGGATGGTTCAACATGATTTTTCATATTAATGTCTGATGTGCAAAAAAATTTGGGACATTTAGTGATTCTTAGGCTTAATTTACATTATTTGGTAGAAATCAATCTGAAGTCTGGTTGGAACGTGATTGTGGCCAAAATGGGGTGACTAAAATTTTCCCCTATTTGGGAAGGTGTTTCTAGACATAGGCATAGTAACGTCTTCTCAAAGAATGAGAAATTTGTTAATGCCTTGGATAATTCTACAAAGGGTGATGGATGAGCCTTAGACACCCCCTTGAGGGATTGAGTGATAAATAAAGTCACCAAACTCCATCAAAAAGAACGAAATGATGTCATTTATAGTTATTGGGGGTGAAAATACTAATTTTCTCAAAGGCAATTATAATTAGTGGTATAATGAGTTTCTCCAATAAAGAATATAGGCGGTAATAATGATTTATCCAAAGGTAGTTATAATCATCAGCATAATGAGGTGGCCTAGTAGGGAAGATGGGTGAAAATAATAATATATCCAAAGGTAGTTATAATCACCGACATAGTGAGGTGCCTCAATAGGGTAGATGGGTGAAAAATAATGATTTTCCCAAAGGGATTTATAATAATCAAAATAATGAAAATTCCCCAATAGGGTGTATGGAAGCATAATATAATTATTATTTTCCCCAATAGAGTGGATATGATCAAGTAAAGTCTACATAATTCACCCCAACATGGTAAATCAAGAAAGGGGGCTTATTTACTAAATTTGTACTCACAGAGTAACAATAAGCTGGCATATAGGATATGCATGAATTTGAGCTACCTACATATCCTCTTAAATCATCCACTTAATTATCCTTATTCATACCTACTAAATCCTCAACCTACCCAAATGTAGAGTAATTAAATCACAAATGAATAATAATCACTAAAAGTTAGGATGTTGTAATTAATAAACAAATAGATAATTAAAAAAATAATGTTGTAAATAAATAAAATAAATATTAAAATAAATAAAAAATCCAAAGAAAATAAAATTGCAATAAATAAAAGGCAATATAAAAACAATGGGTAATTACAATGTTAGTAAAAAACAAAACACAAATCGTTCATGTATGTGTAATATAGGTGTTACTCTTGGAGACATGGTGACTCTTAAGCTAGGTATCATAGACACAAATAAAATAACACAATAAAAAATGGCACAATGTTACCCTAGGATATAGGTAAAAATGATATACAAAAATTAAATGCAGGGAATAAAATAAAAGAAAGGGGTAGCCAAACTGAATCCAGATGTACTAGGCAAGTGGATGTTGCCTACATAGTTCCATGAACATGAGATCCAATGTGAACATAAGGACAAAGGTAGTTCTCAAAATATATGGGAGAGAATAAAATTGATGATAATAAAACATGATTGATGTGTAGAGGAAAATAATAATGGTCTCACAAAATGGTGAGTACATAGGAAAAGGGGGGGTGATGCTCATTGTCATGAAAGCATCAACATAGAAAACTTGTGCAAGCACGAGAGCATGGTTTAGACTAAAACAACATGAAAATTCAAGAGATAAGTATCCACTAATGGAATGAATTAATAATTCATATTGTTTAATACATCTATGGTGTGAAATGAGAATGACTTCATAAAATGGTGAGAGTGTAGGCTAGGTTTGCTCATAAAATGATGAGATCATAAGAAAATCCAAGTTGTTATTAGTGCATTAAGTTTTAATGAAAGATACTCATAACATCAACTCCAAAAATGGTGAGAATGTAAAACTTATAAATACTCATAAAATGGTGAGAGCGTTTAAACTTAAATTGCTCATAAAATGGTGAGAGTGTTTAAACTTAAAGTTCTTGAAAAATGGTGAGAGAATTAGAAAACAATAAAGATGGGGAAACTAAAGGATAAGTGATTATTTGTGAAATATATATAAGACCCAAAATACTTAAGGTAAAGAAGTGGTCATGGAGTGCTAAATGATAATAAAGTGATGAAGAAATGGTCACAATTGAGCTAACCTACGATACCCCATATATCCAAGTGTTGCCTCCATAGTTTATGCAATGTATTTCTCCTAAAAATGGGAGGAAAAAAGGCTAAGGTGGCCTATAAATTAATATGGATAGGTAAGAAAGTCCATCCTAAATTTTTTTGATGGTTTTATATATTACATGGAAATTCTAAGCCAATTTGCATGATTTTGTGATCTTTACAATTTTCCTAGGTCTTTTCAAATGTTTAGGGTTTTTTGAATGATTTCAAAAGTTTTTGGAATTTTCTAGGTATATCAACTCAATTGAGAATTAAAATAAACAAAATGGTCCAACTCATAAAATAGAGAGAGTGTGGCTTAAATATGCTCATAAAATGGTGAGAGTGTTCAAGCAAGGGTGGCCAAGATGACCTCAAAAAACATTGAGCACTACCTACATAGTCGAAATAGACCTCAATCCACTATAGTTCCTCTTACAGTGGTGAAATATGGGGAATGCATAAAATGCTTTTTATGTTTTCAGTATCTCAAGTGAATGGATAATTATGAGATAAAACATAGTTCAAACTCATAAAATGGCGAGAGTGTATAACTTAGAAATGCTAGTAAAATGGTGAGAGAATAGAAAAGGGGGTGATTGATCTGACCTCAATGTAAATTTAGTGCTACCTAGATATAGGACCTTAAATAACTATAGTTCTACCTATAGTGAAAGATATAACTAGGTAACAACAAGTTTGTGAATAAGAAAATGGTAAAGTATAGAATAGTGATTAGGCAATATGAATAAAAATGGGGTTGTTACCAGGCTATAGTAAATAATAACAAGGCTCTATGATACTAATTTTATCAAAGGTATTTATAATGAGAGATATTGTGACAATAATGAAGAATGCAATCTCAAAACCACTATCATATTTCCCCAAGATAATACCACATTTCAAAAAATATGTGCTTAACAAATCGTCATACTGAATTAACCATTGAAACTTCATCTGAATCCAATCTATGAAGGTTCCCAAAGAACCAATGGATAATAACCAAGGTCAAAAGGGATGGGTAAGGAGGGTAAATAAATTTAGCCAATAAGGAAGGTATGGAAGGAACAATATATGATATGGTACAAGGAATTTTATATGATGATATGAATAATACCTTGGGCCTATCAAACAAAATAACACTTAAAATGTATTATGTTCATCAACTCATCAATCTTGTCTCCTTCTAGCATAGCCAACCTGTAATCTCCATAGCCATAGTTAGCAATAATTACATAAGGTCCTATCTAATTAGGCTTAAAATTTCCTTTCTTATTTTTCTTGACCATGGTTTTTTTTGGTTTTATTTGAGGATAAGATCACCAAGCTCAAATTATTTATGATTCACGTACCTGTTATACTAACCATGTAACTAGTTCTGATATGCTTGAAGGATGTTTACAATGGCCATGCATTTTTCATCCAATAAATATAGATCTTATAGATGAGCTTCCACATAATCCTTATCATCAAGGATGTGCTTTAATGAGATGTGAAAAGAAGGAAACATGACCTTGATGGGAAGAATGGCCTCAATGTCATAAATAAGAAAATATGGTGTGGCTCTTATTAGAGTATGGTAATTAGTATGACAATCTTAGAGGGCGTAAAATATATATAAGTTCTAATTATGACCAACATCATTGAAAATATTATTAAGAATATTGGCAATGGTCTTATTAGATGCCTCTACTTGGCCATTACCTTTTGGGTAATATGCAGTGGAAAAATGTTTGTTAATTTTAAACTTGGCATAAAGCACCTTGACATATTTATTCTTAAATGATCTATCATTATCAGATATAGTGTCATATGGGATACCATAATAGCAAATAAAATGGTTGAAGATGAATTTTGAAATTTTTTTTCCTATCACATAAGTGAGGGGTATAGCTTTAACCCACTTAGTGAAGTACTTAGTGGTGTTAAGAATATGTTTATGGACATCTAAGGAGGTAGGGTTAATATTCCCAATGATATTGAGTTCCCACATTAAAAATGGCCATGGTGTAGTCATTGGTTGGAGTGTTCATGATAGATCATGGATAAAATTTGCATATCTTTGACATTATTACATCTTTTCACACAAGTCTTTGCATGTGCCTCCATGGTCAGACAATAATAACTAGTACATAGAAAATTTTTAGTAAGGACAAACCTACTGGTATGAGCCACACAAACTCCTTCATGAACTTCCCTCAATGCTAATTCAAATTTTTCCAAATTCAAATAACAAAGTAGATTTTCATCAAAGATTTTGAGGTAAAGGGTTGGGACAATTAAGGTATATCGAGAGGATTGGTGTGGGAAATATTTTTATTGCTTATGCAATAATTCTGGTGGAATGACCTAGTTTTGGAGGTAATTATATAAGTCTAAATACCAAATAAAACTAGGATCAACAATATCAAAGATCATTTCAATGAATGAGTGTTGATGAGAAGGTGCTAAAAGATGGTTAATGAGGAACTAATAGTATCTTTCCTTATTTGTACTACAAATCAAATAACCAATGGTATCCATGGCATTTATCATCATAGTATTGGCCTGATGTATGTGTTTAAACTAAATGTGAGAAATTTTATACTTGATAATGTCCATCACGGATTTATATAATGTCAACTTATCATCTTTGGTCTTAAATTGGTCCATAACTTAATTAATAATAAGTTGGGAATCTCCATGAACTAGTAAATGTTGAATGATCCATTATACTGTGAGATGAATCCATGTAATGAGTTTTTCATATTTAGACATGTTATTAATACAAGGAAAGCTAATAAAAAATGATTTAGGAATGAGACCCCCTGTGGTGTAATGAATAAAAATCCTACTCTTGATCCATGAGATGTGAATGACCCATCAAAATAAAGCTTCCATTATTTCTCATTAAGAGGTGTTTATATGGTAGTCATGATGTAGTCATCTATAAATGCAAACATAAGTGGTTGAGTATCTAAAATGGGAGATTTTATAAGATGATATTTAACTACCTATCCATTAATGGAATTTTTATTGAGATATTCAATCTCAAACTCACTCAGAATCATGATCCACTTAGCTATGCATCCCTCTAAAGTTTTTTTGATAGTAGATACTTGAGCGAATATACTTTGACAATGATTATGGTCTTGTTGTTAAGCATATAATGGCATATATTCTAGGCTATAAAGATCATAGATAAACAAGATTTTAGAATTGGCATATAGTTGTGCTCATACATTACAAGTGTATGGCTTAGATATTACATTGCATGTTCTTTCCCATGTTTATCATGTTGGACTAAAAGTGCCCCTAGGGCATTTTCAGTAGAAAATAGGTAAATTAGGAGTGGCCTCCCTAGCATTGGTTGTAACATAATAGGTATATTGGCTAAGTATTTCTTCAAGTGCTCAAAGTCCCTCTAACATTCTTCATCCAAATAAAGGCAATACCTTTCTTATATAAATGAGTGAAAGGATGGAATTTATTGGCCAAATATGAAATGAACATATAATACACTATATTTTTTCTTATAAATTATGGAGCTACTTCAAAGTGGAAGGTGGAAACATCTTGATAATGGCTTGAACCTTGGTAAGATCAAATTTAATTTGTCAATGAGAGATAATAAATCCTAATAGTTTTCCTAAAGAAACACTAAAGACACACTTATTGGGATTAAGTTGAACCTTGTACTCATGAAGCCTTTCAAATTTCTTGGTATGGCTAAATTATCTACAAGGGTATTATATTTACCCAGTATGTTATCAACATACTCTTTATCAATATCATGCATCATATCATGGAATATAATAATCATATCCCTTTGGTACATTTTCCCAACATTATTAAGGCTGAATGGCATGACTTGATAGCAAAACATTCCCCAAGGAGTGATTAATGTTATTTTGTGTTGGTCCTCTGGTGCAATTATGATTTGGTTACATCCTAAAAATCCATCCATGAGGGAAAGAATTTGATACCTGACAATGGGTTCAATAATCATGTTGATATTTGATAGAGGAAAGTCATCCTTCAAGTAGTCCTTATTGATGTCTCATAAATTAGTACATAGTCTAATACCTTCTGGCCTTTTGTTGATAGGCATAATATTTAAAATTCACTCTGAATAGTTGATCAGCTTAATGCATTTCATGTCTAAGTGTTTTTCCAATTCATTCTTAAATAAAATAACAATATGAGGATGCATCTTATGATGACTCTATTTAAAAATTTTGGCATCAGGATGTATAATGAGATGGTGTACAACCAAGGTGAGGTCCTGTTAGCAGAGGGTTTTGGGTTTTCACTAGAACATGCTAATTATGGGGATAGAGTGTGTAAAGATACATCAGATTATTACAATATGGCTTAATCAAAAATTTGAAATAAATTCAAGGTTTATCATAGAGAAATACACTTGTTTAATAACTCTACATGCAATGTAAACTACTTATAAATATAGAAAAAATACACATTAGAGTAGAATAATAAGGGAAACATTCATAATAACATAGATAACCCTACGATTATACCATAAAAGAGTGAAAATTCATAGAATTATTAATAGAGGATCTAGTACAAGGGATTAAAATAAGGAAAACTCTATAGATCAAGGTCCATTTTTATCAATATTCTATGCAAAAACTCTCATATCAAAATAACAATCACTATTTTTTTACTCACACACTCAATCAACCCTTCTATTCCATTATTTACAAATACATATAATCATTAGTTCCTATGGTTGTAACTTCTAGATTTACCAAATTAAGAATATTTATCTATATCACATTCAATTGAGTCTTGACTAACATAGAGATTCTTGTAATAACTCCTAACAACTTGAAAATAGAATACAACTATGTTTCCCATAGGATGTTATTGTACATATAAATGGTTTTACATTTAACTTTATGGCTAACACTTTATTATACTTACAAGTTTGTCTTGTCCTGAGATAATATTGTATAGGTAATCTATTTTAAAATAGAGAAAAAGTGACAAAATATAGAAGTGTATAAGATTCACATACATCATGCAAGGTGCCAGTTAACTATTTTTCACCCCTTATGCACTAATTAATTACCCTTTCAGGTTTTAAACTAAGTAACATACTAGTCTATCACCCTTATGGGTTTTCAATAGACTAGCATGACCACGTAGACTCCCTTGATTATTTTTCAACCTCCTAACTCTACTTTTTACTATACAAGCTTATAATTACAAAAATAAATTGATCAAAATTTCAAAAAAATTAAACCTGCACAAGCATCAATTGGTAGGTGGTGGTGTCGATTAATCAATAGTAATCTTTCTCTATTGGATTATAAATTGTACTTGGTTTGGTGGAATGATATTTGGTTCATCTAACAAGGGTTAAATTCTTTCATCAATGAGGATCAAGTCATCATTATAATAATTTTAGTTGAGGAAAGCTTTTTTAGTACTATATAGAAGACCACGTAGTAGAGCTTGATTGTCCAATAGTTGGTGAATATTAATGTTAGACATTTAAATAAGAGATTTTTTCACCATGTTGACCTTGGTTGTTATTTATTTATGGAGATATGATAACCTATATATGTGTCTTTGCACTTGTACACTGATGAAGGAGTTACACAACATCTAGTTCATCTAGGTCTGTATATGTTGCATGCTTATATCCCTCATACCAAGTGAGGTTTGTAGTGAACCATCCATATAAATAGGAGTTATGTTAGGTGCTATGATTGTAGCTTATGTTAAATTAACCATGATAAATTTTGATGCATAGTGGTCCAAACATTATCCAACTGCTTCTTTTGATCTAGTGGCTAAAGTGTAATTTGTGTAGCTTGATCTTGAGTAGTATCTATGGTGGCTTGATACTTAGTTAAAAAATTGTAGAGGACCTTAGTTTAAGATTTGATGTCTTTCCCCTTTAGGATAATGTTTGCTTCATTAAAGGTCTACCAATTTATGATGAGCTTATTTAGTAAAAGAACATGCTAGTCCTTGTCTGGGAGTGAGGGATTTGTAATGATATGTGTGTAGAGGTTGGAGAAGGCATCCTCAATGGTCTTCTTGATAATTAAAAAATACTCATTAACTTCCAATTTTTTTATCCATCATCTCATTTAATTACTATTTCAGTATAACTACCTTCTATAAAATAAATTCCTAGAATGCAATGACACCTTCAAGCTACTTGGATAATGACAGGTGGGAAACATCTAAGGGTACATGTATTATGGTAGGAATTAAGGAAAGTCATGAAATTGGTGTACTCATAGTTACCATCCTAAATGGGTCTATGGGCAAGGAAAAATGGTTCACCATGTAGAGGTTATTGACACATCCCATAGCCAAATGTTAGAGAGGCTAGATGGAACACTATCATCCTACAAGGTAAGCATAGTGACTCCTTCCTACATTTAGGAAATCATGAGAGGTTTGCATTATAATAAAAATTAGCTAAAATTGCATATATTTTTCATTTAAAACAACTTCTTAGGATTCCTAAATGTCATTCTTCACAACTTGCTCTTGGGCCTACTTTTCAACATCTTCTTGTGCATTTTTAGTAGCATCATCTTTTACTTTCTTCTCAATAGATTCTTATGATTTCATGGTAGCCTCTTATATATGAGCCTTACATTATCATTCTTAAAGCTCAACCTTATTTTTTGACTTCTTTTGCATAAACTTGTTATTCTTCATTTCCTCTAATAATTCTGTCTATTTGCACTCTACTTCTAGTTTAACATCCTTACACTTTTGTTCTACTAGTTGTTGTTTAGTTTATTCTATAGCTATGGATTCTTGCTAATTATTATTATATTCTTCTTCCTCTTTTGGTTTTCTTTGTACCTTAGTATCCTTGTCTTGATTATGAGCCTCTACTTCTTTGGCCTAGCATTGGGATTCCTCATATTGCTATCACTCCTCACCTATCTTTTGTTTAGCCTTGACCTTAGCCCTACATTTTTATTCTTTGCACACATGACACTCAACTGATATATATGATTCTTCATGTGTGATTTATTATTATTCTATAATATGATATTCAAATACTACTCCATTTATGTTTATATCCTCTTACTTAGACTGTGATGTTGAGGAGCTAAGGATAGCAATTTAAACCTATACCCAAGAAACTTGCCCCTTATAAACTAGGCATTTTATTGGTTTTGGGGTGTTGGCTTCCTATGATTATTGCTATCCCATTGTATACTCTATAATAGATTGTGTAAGAATTCATGAGGTGTCTATCCTATATTATTAATGGCTATGTGGAGTCTACATATGTCATATAAGTTATTCTAGTGAGCTATCTACTACAACTCCTAACTATGATTGGATCATAGTGGCTCCTCCTATCTCCAACATTTGTTAAATGGACTACAAGTTGGTCTCTTTAGCCATTGTATCTATGATGATGGAAGCAGGTTAGGTGGGTAACTCAATACATAGATTTTCTATAACTCTATTTTGCATTTGGATGGTGTGCACTAATTTTCAAAAAAAGTATTCTTTTTTTCCTCCTCATAAAGTTCTTAATCCATATCAACTATCTTCATTCTATAGACCTACTATTCATTGATTCCCATGTGTGTCAAGCTACAGAGACTAGTAATTTTGAGTACACTTAGATCATCCAACTAGGTGATCTAGATATGAGTCTTCTACCTTGAGATAGATGGATATCTTCTTCCCTTAGCCACCTTGTACTTTCTTGAATCTCTAATTGGTGTAGTTATTGTTGCACAGTATATAATAAGTTGTGGTACCATCTATAATGGGGTTGATCTCATTCATATGATTGATTTTTATTTTTCTACCTTAGTTTGTTCCATCTATATGTCAATAAAATATGGGAGGAGTGGACCTAATACCTTAGGAATTTCATGAATTTTGATGGCAATGCCTTTTGGTAGCTTTATGATGACCATATGCTAGGCCAAATACTACATGGCATTAGGAAGTATGCATGGGTTGGATATGATTACCTCCATAAACTCATTCCACCATTTGGTAAACTTGATTTGTTACCCAAAATAGCTACTCTCCCAGGTCTAGGTGAGGTTCTTGAACTGCACATCTAGCCAGTAGTCGATGTCAAGATGAACTTATCCCTCAAGTGACTTATATTGTTTAAATACTAACAATGCCAAAAATGGGTATTAGAAAGTTTGTTTTGCCATCTCTAAGACTTTATAAATAAACAGAGTGAGTTCTTTGACCAATAATTCAAGCCAATTAAATTCCTCATTTTGATTGATGATTTGATAGGCAATAGCAATGACCCCTTCAATAGCCTACTTGGCATCTTTGGTTTTCTATTAGAATCTTCATGAAATTCATTCTTCTATAATGCACTTTGACACATCATCAATGCCTTATAATGGAATTTTTGGTGAGATGTAGGAATAATTTTCCTAGATATTTGGAAGAATTGGTGGTGTTTTTATTTTTAATGGGATATAGATCTACCCCTTATAGGCATTAATTTCACCCTTGACATCATAATCATATTAATGTAAATGGTTATTTCTTGGGAAAGATAAATCTTTCCCCATTATATCAATTGAGAAATACCTTCATTACATCTATGAGTTGCCTAAAATTAAGAAATCAGATCAACCACTCCACATCTATGTTACAGATTTTGTGTGGTAGTGATAATGTTAGTTTTTGTGCCCCTTCAACTACATCTAACACAAACATTCATAGATCAACATTTCAAACAAATACATAGGCATCAAGGTCTATAAATTGAGTTTGTTGTAACATAATATCAATGCCCATGGCCTCTTTTTATGTTTATGTGAATCCTTTGATAAGTTATGATCTATCAAATCTAGTCATTGTGCATCTTTTTCATTTATTTTGAAACAAGTTGCTTGGATGTGTAAAGTATATAATCTCATGAGAGTAACAATTTACTAGAATTTTTTCAAGAACTTCATTATACCTAGTAATGGATATGAAATTAGCTACCCTAGTGCCAAATTTATAGCTTCTTTCACCAACTTATATGCTTTATTGTATTAATTAGTTGTTTTTTCACTCAATCATTTACATGCAAGCTTTGAATGAGGTGAATCCATTATGGCTAATGTGGCATTCTTTTCACTAATGCAACATTCGATTCTGATAATAGTTGATGCTTTTTGAAATGTAGATTTAAATGGGCTTCAACCATATTCTATTATTCTATTTTTGACACTAACCCATAAATTTTATAATATATTTTTCAATCTTTCCCCTATACTTAATCATTAATTGTAATAGTGTGACCATTAAATGTGACTATTTGCTCAAACTTTGCATACACGTATCCTTCCCAACTTAATTGTGGTCTATGTACTTTACTCATTTGGCCACAATGTTTCATTCCTTCAATTCATATATTATAATGGAACCTTATAATTAAACTTGGATCCCTCATATCCCTTACCTCTATACACACATACTTATATTTTCCTCACACATGCTAAAAAACACAAAACTCCAACTATTCTAAAATCAATGCTTTCAATCATGACTACCATTTACTTGGTGTATAATACCACCTTTATTCCATGTTCTAAATTAATGAAGGTAAGAATTTAACCTACAATAATTTACCCACCTTGGTAAGATATTTCCCTACAAATATCATAAGATCATTATTCTAAGATGTGAAAATTCATGGATGATGTAGGGACCTTTCCACCTAATGCTAAGCTTTCTAAGGAAAGATATAAACCTACTATCATATAAAAGAACAAGTTGATTTACCTAGAATTCTTTTATTTGTAGATTTTTATCATGCCATGCCTTCTCACTATGCTTATTTATCTCTTTGGACCATATTTCTCTACATCTTACTTCATTCATGAAATTCAATCCAATAACTTATTAGTCATTAATTCTTGATCACCCATTCGTAGCACATTTGTGACTCATAGACTGGGAAGCACATATTCCATAGGCATCATTTCTTCTAACCCATAAACTAGCTAAAATAGTGTAAACCCTATCACACATTTATAATGCATGCAATAAGCCCACATGATTACTATAAGCCTATCCTCTTAGTAATATTTCTTCACATTGCATATCTAATTAAGAATCTTACCTATCACCTTATTCATAGCTTCATCTTAGCCATTCACTTGTGGATTATAATTTGTGTCTTTATGATGTGATATCATGAACTCATTTGTGAGGGTCTTGATGGTCTTATTCATAAATTGAGTTCCTCTATCACTTACCAGTTTAAGAGGGTAACCAAACCTGGTGATGATGTTCTCATATAAGAACTTGGTTATCTTTTATAACTTGGAGTCAAAAAAATGTATACCCATTTTATAAAGTAGTCTATCATAGTGATTATGTACCTTGCATTGATATGTTTACTTGAAGGATTGATTAGTCCTACAAAGTCAATCCCCTATTATTTAAATGGTTATTGTACTAACATGGGTTGTAAAGGCATCTCATCTTAATGGTGTGTCTTTCCCATCCTTTGGTATACATTGCACTATTGTAATAATCTCTACATATCTTAAAATAAATAGGGCCACCAAATGCCACTTTGAAATATTTTCCTCATAGTTGCATCTCCTAAAAAGTGACCTCCTGTGACTCCCTAATGCACTTCATCCATTATCTATGCATGCTCATTATTTGGATCTAATATGTGTAGTATCTCATATTTGCCTAAGTATTACAAAAATCCATTAACAATACTATATGGAAGAGCTCTAGTGATCAGTTATTTCTTATCTCTCTTTATAGTGTTCTAGAAATGTCCCCTATTCCATAAACTATGTGATCTCTTGTAGTTTTTTTAGAATTGTAATCACCATGAATATATGTGCATCTAGTGACTCATGTTGGAGTTCCTTAGGTTCCTCACCATTATTGAGCTAGCTAAGATGATCTAGACTAACATTCTCTTGACTTGGTTTGATGTTAATCCAAAATTGAAATTCCTAGAAAAACATCAACCAACATGACATTTATCCTCTCAACATTGGCTTATTCACTAGGTATCGTAAAGCTTGATGATAAATGAAAAAATTGAATGGTGTAGCCAACAATTAGTTCCTAAAATTTTGTAGTGGAAACACTATTTCCAAGGCTTCCCACTAATTTATCATATAATTATTTTATATGGCCGATAAATTTTTACTTATAAAGTGGATTAGATGATCCAAGCTTCCTTCTCTTGGATGTGTGAGTAATACTCAAATTTTAATCCTTGAATAATACACATGCACATGAAATTATTTACTCCAATATAGGAAAACTAGGATCAAAGTAGTCACTAGTCTCTACTTTCAATCAACAAATGCAAATTGACAGTCCTCTATCCAAATAAACTAGACTCATTTTCATAGTAGCTTCTCCAAATAGGATATATAGTGATGTACCCCTTGATTAATTTATAGTAGTAATCTATGTGTCAAATAAAATATCTCACTTTTATTTAATTCCTGGGTGGTAGCATCCCTGCAATGAATACAATCTTATCCTAGTCTACCAAAATTCCTTTACTGTAACACACTACATGAACTAATAAAACACCAAAGTGTGTGAAAAACAAACATTTATTCAAATTTATCACTATTTTTAGTACTATAAATCTCTTTATCATTAACCTAAGTTTTGATAAATGTTCCCTGAATAAAGAGAACACTACCCAATCATCCAAGTACACTTCTAAAAAGTCATGAATGAAATCCTTGAACACAATCAACATAGCACTAGAGAACACTTCAAGTGTGTTTTTGAGTCCAAATGACATGAACCTATAAGTGAATTAACCCCATTCTATTAATTTTTTTTGGTCCTATCCTCTTCTATGATGGGTATCTGATGGTAACTATTGACTCCATCTATGAATGAGAACACTTCATTCCCTACAATAACCTCTAAAACTTCATTCATGAAGGGAATGGGAAATAGGTCATTAAAACAAGAATAATTAAGGATGTGGTAGTATTCATAGATGCATATCTCCCCAGTCTTCTTTGGCTATACCACCATGGGGCTAACCCAATCAACTTTCTTGACTAAAAATATAATACCTACTTATAGCATATGATCTATTTCATCTTGTACTTTCATATTCATGTTTGGGTTTAGAATACATGGTATCTTATTGATTGGTTATGCACACTCCTTTAGCTCTAAGTGCATCTACCCCAAATAAGGATCAACACCTTTGACTTCTACAAAGGTTTTTGGAAATACATCTTGATAGTCTTTGAGTAACTGTAAAACATCTAAGATATCTGCTTGTATCCAATAGTATTTGACATGTGCCATTTTGGGTCCATATTATGTGTTAGTATTCTCTATGTGTTCCTTTAATGGATCTTAATACATCTTTCATTCTTATTCAAGAGTGAATTTTTAGAGCATTTGTTCTCCTTCATGTTCTGGAAACTATATGTGTTACATATTCTCCTCCTCTATTTCCTCTATGACTAGTTATGGCAAAGGTTCCAAATCTCTCTTTGACTCAAAGAGATACCTTACAGCCATGCATTCCTTGATATCCATCCTATAGGAATGCTCATCCTCATACTATATCCTATAGAAGTATTGAATCCATGTTTGGGCCTCACCTTGGCTAGCTTCTTGAATCTATATAATGTGTGTTAGTTTTTTTATATGACTTCATGTGAACCTAGTTTTAGCGGTGATGGTAAGTCTTCAAATATTAGATGGAATAAAAAGGTTTTCATATTTTTTAAATCCACTTTTACTAAAGGTTTATCACTCTCAAAGATGAAATTTTGAATGAAATCTTATTGGATTTATGCCCAATACTTTATTTTCCTTATTTATTCTTGATGGATGTACCATGTTGTAGGGAAAACACCTAGGGTATAGATGAATCTATGTGGCCAATATTTAGTATTGATAACCTCTAACATCCATACCTTAATACACATTTATAAATGCAATTCTAGGTATTCACCCTCCTGATGTATAGGTTAATCTATTATGATAATCTCTGGTAGATAGAATCAAGATACTAGTAGTCTGCATGCTTCTTCCCACATTAAAAACTCATCCCTATGGATAGTCCACTAGTTCATAAAAATTCCATTCATCACATAGTTGAGGTTTCTAACCCTCTAGTTCACATCTGGTACATACTATTGAAATCATAAGATGAACTCACCAACATCCCTCATAGAAAAATACTAGGTTATTTGTCACTCATTCAAAAAGTTCACAACTCATGGTATCCTTTCACCCAATTGAGTACATGGGTGTCTGAATCTCCAACTATTGAATAAGCTCCATCCCATGAAAGAACACCCTCTAAATTTGGTTTTATGTAGTCCTACTTAATCTGATATATATAAAATCTATATTAGATTATGTTTGAGATATTATCATCATTGATCACACATCCTCCTCAAAATTATGAGAAATATCTAGGGTATTCATCCCCATATTTCCTAAGAGTCATTCTGTGCTAAGAATTTAAGTATGTGAAATAGTGTTTTTGTAAAGGAAACTATACTCTATTGTTCATAGAGCTTTCTACTTCTCTTCGATAGTGACCTTCATCTAGATGGAATTGACACCACCATAGGGTGAGTCTTTCTCTTTTGGGATGATGTAAGGCTTGGATTTAGTCTTATGCATAGGAATGATAATGATATTTTCATCCTAATAAGACTCTAACTAATTCATGACTATGTTGATAGTCATACACCCATCATAGGTCCACTTCTTCCCTATCAGTGTAGGGTAATGAGTCTCAATTATCTTCATATTGATCACATAGAAATCATATCATAGACTAAGATTTATGACTTTTATTTGTACATCATCTAGGAAACCAAAATTTTGAGCCTTCTATAGTTTGTAAGGCTGAGCATGACATGACTATAGCTTAATACAGGCCTTCGTAAGGAATCCCAAGTGGATATGGGGATCATATTTATATTGATTTCAAATTCAAATACAATGTTGGGTATTTCATACTCAGCTAACTCTATTTCCATCCTTTCATCGATGTCTTAAGTTTTCTTAGTCTTTACAAACCAAACCAACCTATTTGTTTATTGTTGGCCTTTTTATGCACATTCCAACAGGTTATGGAGCAGGTTCTTGATGTTTTGGTAGTTATATTCATTATGTATCATAATGAGGAGTTTAATTAAATCTATTATCATAGTTAAAACCCCATCCTATATTATTATACACATTATCTACCAATACATATGTGAATCAAGAGTTGTATCATCCCTTTCATTCATCCCTTTCTACTAGATTATCTTCAAAATCTATGCAACTTCTTGTATACACATGCTATTTTAAACTTTATCAAATACTAACACTTTAAATATTGTAAGAACCTATAGAGACTTAATATATCTGAGCGCATACCTTAAATGGTGCACTAGGAAAGGGGTGGGTAGACCATTGGTGCTTCACAAGATTGTTGTCCATTATTGCCACATTATTACCAATCCAACCAGCTCTTAAAACCATTCCCTATGCTATTACTCCTCCCTTCCACACTCCTCTAGTCTTTTTCCTCTTTCCATCCTCCTTTTATTTCCTTAATTCCCTTTTATACAGTTGGATATACTATGTTGACTAGGTCAACCTTATACCATCTAGGGGTATTTTTCACTTTTTGGGTTTGTTAGTCTTTTGACCAACCTAGCTCAGACATAGTGAATTGTCCCTAAAAATATACAAGGTCAATTGGGTCAACCCTATATATCCAATGTTTTTGGGAGGATATAGAGTAGATCCAGCTATAAATAAGAGATCATTTTATCATTATTTAAATATGTAATAAAGAGTTATTATTCGCTCGTACTTCTTTACAATCTATTCTTCTACCATTCTACTTGAGGAGTCTCAGCTTAGGTTTTCTACTTAGATAATCTAGTCTTGTGGTTAAGTCTTGGATTATTTGGACTTTCTTAGTTATCCTTACAAACCACAATAGCCTCTTGTGAAGCCCCATTAGCTAAGAGAGAGATTGAGTCTTGATAGGTTCACATTTAGGTAAGTATATTCTAACTTTTTTATCCTCTCTTTTAGTAGATAGAAGTAGCATAAGTATTAGGTCAGAAAATATTACTATTCATATTCCATGTATTATGGTATTAATCATACTTATCTTAATTGAGACTCTCTTATACATGTTTTGACTACTTTACTAACCCCTCATATTGTGCCATAAGCTTTGGTGTGCACTAGATTAGATTTACTTTATTGTTTACTAGAATAGAGTGAACATTGAACCTAGAACTCTTTTAGGGTTATTGTGTGATTGTGTTAGATTGTAGGCTTTGGAACCCTTCCTAATATGGTTTATTATGAGAAGTGATATCATAATCATGTCTAGTAGATCCCCATATTGGTCATTCCCTATCATAACAAATGTATCCCCAATCAAAAGTGTGGGTATGCTCTATCTTATTCAAGCCAAGATTGATTTATAAACATGATACATTTTTGACTGCATACATTCTAGTGAACCTGACATAAACTAACCCTTGAAATATATTTTTTACCTTATTTCATTTCTTTCTTTCATTCTTTCATCATTATTTTTATCATATATCTTCCATACTGGAATGACTCTGTCAACCTAGAATCTAACTTCAATGCACAGGTTTAAAGTACAAGCTACTTGATCAATCTTGTTGACCCAGTACCATTTTGTAGATTTCTAGACATCCATTCTAGACTACTAGGTCAACCAGTTGACCCTATACATTTTTAGAGATCCAATTCATCATACTAGGTCAACCTAATCAACTTTGTATATTTAAGGCACTTAACAACAAGTATATGTAAAGCTTGATTGACCAAATTGACCTAGTTAGTATAATTTGTGAGTGTCTATTAAGGTTTAAAAAAATAGTCTTCATTATTTGCATCTCTGATCCACCAAGTTTCCTTTATATATCTCTATCTCTTTCTTTATAGTCTTTCATTTTATAGTTTGCAGTCTTCAAAACTACCCTTACACAGTCAACTAGATCGACAAAACTGACCTAATTTTATGTTCTATGTGTTATCTAGATAACTAGGTTGACTCTACTATCCCTATTAATTTTCATACCTTACTTCCATAGTATAGGTTTGACCCTATTGACCTATTTTATATTTTGTGCATACATTATTGACCATATCAACATTATACCTTGTTTCAAAGTTACAATTAACCTTATATGCTAGTAATTAGTTCACACTTTCTTTTCATATTGCTTACATGCATATAATAGATCATATAACTTAATTAGATGGTTTTCAATTAATTTTTTATTTTGGTATTTTCTATTTTATGCACACATGACTAGATCACATAATCTAAACAAGCATTTTAAAATTTGTCTACCCAAGGCCAACCTACTTGGATTTCATCACCAAGGGGGAAAGATAACTTAATACTATGGACAAATATAAATCATGGTTAATGGTATATTATGGATATGCACCTAACATCCTTATCATTTTGGTGTGTAAAGTGAGGGGGTATGCCCAAATACCAAGTCTGTATCATTACCACTACAGTCCCTTTTATCCAAAATTACCTAAAACCATCCTTAGATTGCCATTCTAATTCCTTGATTATATCCAACTTCCCATCACATTGAAAGTCATATCTTAATAATTTAATAAACATTCAAGTTGACCAATTAGTTATCTGTTTGATTTCCAAGTTGATTACTTTCTCTTTATTTAATTGTATTATGTATTGAAAAAAGATAGATTTTTGTAATAAATTTGAAAAGATATAATTGAAAGGAAACAAATAATAAATTATAATAACATTGACCAATCCAATTGAAGCACATAACATAAATCCTTGCACCAACACTGGCTAATGCAAGTTTTTTATTTCAATCCAATCAACCTTGTACTATTTTTATTAACTTTTCCTATCTATTGTACTAGGTCAACCCAATCAACCTTGTACCTTTTTCTAACATTTGTTCACTATACTAGATTGAACCTGTTAACCCTGTATAGTTTATAGACCCTATTTTCTCTTTTTTAACCTCTATTCACTATAATGGATTGAACCAATAAACCTTGTACTATTTTTAGGCCCCATTTTTTGTGCTAGGTTGACCTAGTTGACCTTATACTACTTTTTACCTTCCCTATTTATCAATCTAGTTATCTATCTTTCCTTCTTTGCATTATTTTCATATCTATTCAGTCATAATGAAGTATCATATCATAATATTCTTAGATAGATTAAATCCATTTAGATACTATATGGGATGTTCATTTCTCTCTTTCTTTTCCTCCCAAGAGAACCATCACTATTGGGGCACTTCTTCCTCTCCTTCATCTATGACCTCCAATATGGTGCAAATAACACCTCAATATGAATTTGATAAATCTAATCCTTTATATACCTATAAATTAACTTCTAATATTTAAAATCTTCAAACTAATGTGGGAGTAATTGATACAAGTTTACTTATCAATCCCACAAGTAATCCTTCTTCTAATAATCATCCCCCTAACACCAATTTGGGAGGTGTTCCTTCTAGCACCAACTCACCTCCTAATACAACTCAAATTTTAGCCTAATTTATCCAAAAAATTAACATAATGCAAAATTATAACACCAACCAAATGATGCAAGTTCAATAACATCTAATCAATGTGGCTAATCAACCTACAACTATGCATCCTCAAGCTAATCCTTATTTCATTCATCTACGTCTTTGAGATGCCTTAGGTAATGTTATTCCTAAACCCATAATGAATAAAAATATGATTCAAAATATTAAAAATGAGCCTTTATCTCCCTTCATTGTATCCATTGATATTGATAACATATATCCAACTATCAAATATGATGGGACTAAAGACCCTGCATCATTTCTCAAAGCCTTTGGCAACCTTTACAGAGAATGGATCCACACTAATACCTTTGACACAACTAAAATCTTATTGAAAACCTTCATTGGTGATGTATTATAATGGTATAATAAACTTACCCAACATTTTATTTGGTAACTTGAATATATGGTTAATCCTTTGGTTAAAGAGTTTAAACACAATGATCTTCCTACAAATTGTCTTAGCCACTTCATTAATGTTAAGTAATCTCCAACTGAATCATCTCATGAATTTATCAAAATATGGAAATATTTATCTCATAAATCCTATCATAACATGATTTATGATAACTTATTCAAAATCTTTATCACTACTTTGCCACTCTTAAATATAAGGTTCAAACCTTTTCTCCTTAAACACTTAATGAAGCTCTTGATCAAGCTAAATTCCAAGACTTTCTTATGAAGAAATTCAAGCCTAATCAAAAAATTATTAAAGGACATTTATAAAAATCAAATGATATCACTAGTAATACTCCACAAACTAAACAAGGAGTTACCAAAATTGATGTTCCTTCACCTTTTCATAGACCTCTTTCAGTTCAGTAAATGAAATAATTTTTGCCACCCTCAAAACCTTTATTCTATCCCAATGCTCCTCCTAAGTGGTATGACCCCAATATATTTTTTTTGTTCCATGCCAACATTGGACATTCTCATGAATATTGTAGAGGGATCACTAAATTGTTTGTCTCCTATATGCTTGGTGATTCATTTAATCATAAGTTGTGATCAATATTCATCATCACGAATACACTGATACTTTTAAAATACAACAAACTTATAAATATTCTACTTCAAATAACCATAAAAATTATCCAAATAATTTATCAAATATCAAGGATGTTTGTGCCATTGATGCCAAATATGACCAATATTTCAATAATTTTTAATATGTCAACACTGCTAAAGTCAATTATCATCGTAAACTGGCTCACAAATATCTCATTACCAAACCTAAAAATCCATATTTATAAGAACAACTTCTTAAATATACTACCACTACCAATGTTGCTTTATAATCCCAAGAGGAAGCATCTCCTCCTTTTGATCCTCTAACCACATCTATTCCTCCAAACTCTAATTTACCTCCTAAACCTTGTGCTAGTTATTTTAAGTCTCATTAGAACTTTGTTGAAGAAATCAAATATATGCCTTGTTAGATTCCACTTATGGATTTGGTTCACACTTCACCCTATCATCATAAATTTCTTATGCAACAACTTTAAGAGATTGAAGATCCTTATTCTTTATATGAATAACCACATTCTATTGAATTTTAAACTACCAACATAAATACCATTGAAACTATGTGTCCTTCTTCCAAACCTTCTATTGAATTCCTTGAAGAGGACATGATCAATGATGAAATTCTATTTCATGTTGATGATCCACCACTTTTTATTAAAGTATCCATTGATACCACTCTTATCCATAAAGTTCTAGTTGATGAAGGTTATGGTATTAATTTGACATCTTTATGGCTCATCCAACAACTTGGTTATAATGATGATTATCTCAAGAAAATCCATCTTACTTGTCATGGTTTTGATAAGATTAATCAAAATCCACTTGGTTAAATTTGGCTTCCATTAACCATTGGACTGAAGACTATTCAAATCAAGCTTATGTTCCTTGATCTTCTTTATCTTATAACATACTCTTTGGTCATCCATGGACTCATCAAATGAGGGTCATTAATTCTTTTGATAGTTAATGTATTAAATTCTTACATAATCTAAAATTATATAAGCATGAAGTTGATCCCAACCCATGAAGCATCAACTTCCCAATCTTAAATCACAATATTGTATTCCTACCATTCCTAAAATCAATTATCTTCCTTTATCTAATTTCATCAACATGAATCCTGATTTACAAATTACTCCTATGGATTTTTATGATGATGAGCCTAATGATTTCCATCACACTTGAAATACTACCAAGTTACTTTCCTACATTTTGTAATGGCTTCCTCCTTCGCTATTACCCAAGGACCATACTATTCATCTTATTGATGAGATAACTAATTTTCCCCTTTCATGCAATGATCAATAGCATTCTTTACCTTAAGATGCCTTCACTTGAAATGATTTTGGAGTGACCAAATTATTTCAAGATCATCTTTTCATGTTTCCTTGTACATTCAGTAATATTAGGATTTCACCCTCTAAAACTCCCCCTAATTCTTAATCTTGTATAATTTCTCCAACATATGATGATAACTATATAATGGAACCAGATCAATCTAGAGACTTAGATGTCCAACATTATTGGAAAACCTTAGCCTAAATTCATTCTTTTAATCAGGATGTTCATACCATTTTTGTGGGTCATACTTTAAATCATGAGGGTCATGTGCCTCCTACCAATCCTCTTATTAAAACTCCTTGAGTGGTAGAGAAAATTATGTCTTCCAAACATAATAAAGTTTTAATATCTTCTTTACCACCTATCAATCCAATCATTGCATTTAATCTTTCTCCCATCATTAAACCCACTGATATTCTAACCCCTTCTGATTCATCTACTTATTCTACTCTTGAAATTACACTAAAGGCCAAGTCAACTGATGTTCATCAGATACATTCTAAGTATGATCAAAATGGCAATCAAATTTTAGACCTTGAAGTAGATGTTGAGTATTATGGTCCTCTTTCTACCTTGACTAGTGATGAATCTACCCTTGAGTTACTTTATGCTCAAGAATCTTAACTTCCTCAATAACATCATAAACTTGGAAATTTTAAGACTAAAACTCCTTGCTTTAACAACTTTGTTCCTTTCATTTATCCTAACACAAATCCAATTTTTTCCTTACCTAATGAACCATACCACTTTCAAGATGGAAATGCCATGCTTCTTGAAGAAACCACTCATATTGAATAGTGTACTCCATCTTATCCTTGAACAATTATAGTTTCTCAAGAGATTTCACCTACTAAAAATGAAAATTTTAGCTTATTCTTTGAGAAATATCATAAGGCTTTCACTTTGTCCTAAGAGGACATGGCTAGAATTGACCCTAGAATTGTGGTGCATAATATCATTACCTAACTTGATGGCAAGCTTGTGCATCAAAAAATAAGAAAATTTACACACCTAAAGTGTCCACTTTATGTCATTAGGAAACCATCAAATTACTTGATGATAAATTTATCAAACCAATAGATTATTCTAAATGGGTTTCCAACATTATTCCCATTTAGAAGAAAGTCACTATGGTCATTCACATTTGTATTAATTCCCATAATATTAATCTTTCTTGTCCCAAGGATAAATTCCATTTACCTTCAATAGATTCCATCATCAATTCCATGTCTATTTATGAAATGTTATCTAATATGGATGGCTTCTCAGGATACAATCAGATTCATGTCACTCTTCAGGACCAACATAAGACTACTTTCACCATGGAATGGGGCACTTATTGCTATGTGAAAATGCCTTTTGACCTCAAAAATTCTAGAGCCACTTACCAATGAGTGATGACTCACATATTTCATGATCTCATTCACAAAATTGTTGAAACCTATGTGGATGATATTATTACTATATCTAAACATCATAATAATCATATTTATGATCTTGATATTATCTTTAACCATCTCCTTAAATATAAAGTTAGACTTAATCCTTAAAAATGTGTCTTTGGAGTCATATTTGGAAAATTGTTAGGATTCTTAGTCTCTCTCTATGGCATTGATGTTGACCCTACCAAAATTAGTGCTATCATTGACATGCCCATTCTTCATTCTATTCTTGATACTAATACTTATTTAGGCAAACATGGGGCAATTAGATGATTCATCCTTGAAATTGCATATCAAATTCACTTCATCAATTGAGTTATCAAGAAAGGTACTAATTTAGAATGTAAGGATCCATGTCAAAAATCTTTGGATAACATAAAAGAGTCATTACTTTATTCACCCACACTTTGTCCTCCTTCCAATGATAAACCCTTGATTCTATATACTTCTTCCATACCTACTTCAATTGGGGCAATGCTTGCCCAACAAGATGATATGGGAAGAGAGTATGCTATCTACTACATTAGCTGAGGCCTAATCCACTATGAAACATGTTATACCAAAATTGAATGTGATTACCTTGCTATCTATTTCATGGCTAAAAAGCTTCACCACTATATACTTTACCAAACTACTTATGTTATTGTTCATTTTGACCCCCTTCATCATATCTTATCCAAATCCTTTATTCCTAGAGATAGAATTGTTAAATGGATGGCCCTCCTTATGGAATTTTATCTCTATTTCATCACTCAAAAATTTGTCAAAGGGAAAATTATAACTGATCAACTTATTGTAGCTTCCATACTAGCCAGTTCTTCTCTTCAAGATGATCTTTTGGATGAAAATATCCTTTACATCAAATGTATTAATCAAGATATTTCTCTCAAAGATTATTTTCATAGATTTACCATCGATATTGAAGCCAATAATCTTGATGAATCCACTAATCCCTCTAGTAATACTAAACCAAAAGTAGTTATCAAGGAACTTTATGAAATCAATGTCAACTTGCATGAAGATACTTGGAGCCTTCACTTTGATGGTGTAAAATTCCTATAAGGAGTTGGAGTAGGTTGCATTCTCACAAGTCCTCTCAGCAAGATCAATCCTTTAGCTTTTCATTTCTCCTTTGATGTCACCAATAATATGGCCAAGTACGAAGCTCTTATCTTAGTCATGCAAGCTGATCTTTAATTATACATTCAATACCTTTATGCTTTAGTTGATTCTTAGATTATTTACTACCAAGTCAGTGGTGATTATCAATGTAAAATTGATAAACTCATCACATATCAAATTTAAACCACTCTTTATAAGGATTTCATCTCTTTCACTACTGAACTTATTCCTACAGATCAAAATTTGATTATTGATTCTCTCACCTCTTCAACCTCTCTCTTTCACCCACACCAAGTCCTTTTCAATCCTACTTTTCTTATAAAAATAGGATAATTTCCACTATCTACACAACCACTAAATTCACTTATCTATCATATTAAGGTTGTACCATTCAATAAATCCCATGGTACCAAGACATTATTTAATTCTTAAAACATCAAATTTATCCTCTTAATTTAGACTCGTGAAAAGACATGCATTTGTAAGAAAGATTTCAAATATGTATTTCAACACAACATCCTTTATTATCATAATATTAAAATTACCTTACTCTATTATGTTAATCAAGATGAGGTCCCTCTTCTTATTGAACATGCACATGGGGGACTTTTTGGTGGCCAATGTAGTGGACATGGTATAGCTTGTAAATGCCTATGTATGGGTTACTTTTGGCCTACTCTTAAAAAGGATGTAATTAAATATGCTAAAAAGTGTAACCCTTATCAACTTCATGATTATCTAATCCATTCACCTCTATATGAAATTAAAACTATTGAATCTCCTTGGCCATTTTTTACATGGGGATTCAATCTCATTGGTAAACTACCTTGTTCCCACAATGGGCATGTCTTTATTATTAATACTACCAAATATTTTGCCAAGTGGGTAAAAGCCATGCCTCTTGTTAATGTTACCAGTCCTACCATTTCCAATTTTATTATTAATAAAATCATTTGATGCTTTGGTGTTCCCTATACCATTATTTTAGACAATGGTGGTAACTTCAAAAATAAACATGTTAAACAACTTTGCAACAAATTCAAGATCAATCACAAATTTTCTAAACCTTATCATCTATAATGTAATGGTCAA
This sequence comes from Torreya grandis, assembly GCA_037957365.1. Taxonomy (NCBI): domain Eukaryota; kingdom Viridiplantae; phylum Streptophyta; class Pinopsida; order Cupressales; family Taxaceae; genus Torreya; species Torreya grandis. Next base: position 102,442 of record JARHVA010006081.1, on the reverse strand, counting down.
GTTAAGGCTACTAATAAAATTCTCAACAAAATTATACAAAAGATAATTATTGAAACCCATACAGATTGGCATCTTCATCTTTACCGTACATTTTGGGCTTATCAGATAGCATATGTACTACCATTAGGGTAACTCCATTCTAGTTAGTCTATGGTTCTAAGTTAGTTCTTCCTTTAGAAGTTGAGCTTCCTTCTCTATGTATATCTCTTAATGGTATTATTCTTGATGAATAATTACATGAATTTCATCTTCATTCCCTTGATCTACTTGATGGACATCATCTTTCTACCTTACAACATAACCACTAATAGAAGGCTTGTATTGCTAGACAACATAACAAACATGTCAAAATATGTAGTTTTAATGTTGGTGATATTGTCCTTAAATTGGACTACACTCATTATAAATAAGGTAAATATTCCCAAAAATGGTGGGGCTCATATTTAGTCAAAAATATTCTTGGTCCCAACACCTATTATCTTCAAGCCAATGAAGGCCATATTTTCAAAGAGCCCACCAATGCATAATTACTCAAAAATTACTTTGGCTAAACATTTCCTTATTTTCATGCAATATATCTAAACTATATCTAACACCTTTTTTAGGTTACTTACATAGGTCTCTCCCTCTACATCAAGTTCCTTTCCTTCACAAACCTTTCGTCCTCCGTTTTGGTCTTTTGGTTTCTTGATGTACCATAGTCTTCTTTATCTTCTTGCATTTTCTATTTTGGCACCTCTGGGGTTTTTATTTTGAGTTGTATAATACCATGGATATGACCCAAAATTATTCAAAAAATTACCATATTTTTGCTTACCTCACTTTTTATTTCACTCATTTGTTGGCACCCTGTGGGTTTCTCTTTTATGCAATTACAGTGTAAGACCATGTAAAGGACATAACCCTCCTCATAAAATTACCATAGTTTTATAATTTTACATCCTTATTCTCAAAATTTAGATTTTTCTTCATTTGGTAGATGAAATTTGGATAAATAAACTATGTTAGCATGTTTTGCTCCATTTCCCTCATTCTCATGATAAGGAATCATACTTTACTGTCATTGTATCCCTTTTTCCCTTTGTCACATTTTTTTCAATTTGAAGTAATTAAAATTATTCCATGTATCATTCCTCTTAATTTCCCATTATTTTCACTCCTCATTGGATAAAACAAGGTTGAAGTAAATATAGTACTTTTATTTCACCTAGATTTATAAGACTCTTAGACCCCATACTCTCTGAAGTTCTCTCTCTTAGCAACCAAGTCCCAAGTATTCAAATGAAAGTCATATTTAGCACCCATGTTTGGTTTTTACAAATCCATATGGAGGAGGAATAATAAAAATCCATCAAGAAATTTAAAATCCAAATCATTTTAATCATAAGATTATGATATCTAAAAGGAAACATATAAATCTCAAAGTCAAATTCACACCAAAAGACATGATTACAAGCACATATCCTATCTCCAATCGAAGTTAAAACTCCATATTTAGCCTCACATAGAGTCAAGATCCTTTGGGGTGTGGTAGGCTAGTTTATTGGAATAGGTGAAATCAAAAAACTTTATGGTACTGCCTACTTTCTCATGCAAGTACCCAATCTTCACAGTAGACCGATGACTATATAAGGGGTCCTGAGGAATGTGGAATATGTTGTGGGGAGGTAGGTCCATTTTAATTTTCATGCATAAAACCTTCATGGTATGATCTATATACTTCATTTTTTGACCTAATAATTGTGTATCTAAGATAAGTTCTTCATAGTCCTTAAGGTTGAAAGTATTATTATTTTGACAAACCTAATTTTAGTGTCTTTACTTTGATAAAGAGTTCCTCTACCTTAGTTTTTCCTTCACTCTCCCCTCTATCCATTTCATTTCCCTCCTTGATAGGAAAATTGTGATTCCAAATTTATTTTCCCTTCTTCTTTAATTCCTCCTTCTTCATCTCTTAAAAACATGCTAGCACTACTTTGTTTTAGTTTTATCTATCCTTAGAGGGAAACAACATATTTGAGAAACTATGGATTACTTCTTACTTTATTTACACCATCGACTTAAATTTATACACTTACTTTACTTTCATTTTACCATTTGTCATTTTTTTACTATCCTACTATTATGAACACCTAAGTTCGTACCCTTTTTCCATTGTTGAGTGATGTTGGCTTGTTACTTCTCACTTGATAATGTTGTTTTCTATTTTATGCATCTTTTTCCATTGTTGATTGAGATGTGGATTATTACTGCTCACTCATCAATGTTATTTTACCATTTTGTTTCTAATTCTACCATTGATTTATTTTGTTATCATCCTATTTGACATATATCCTTAGTTTGACTTGGTGAGTTTGCCTTTCTTACTTAAGGATAACTTGTTTGAGTTTTTTGGTCTTTAGTAGCCTTAGATTTTTGGTTACCTGATTTAATCTTGTTTTTTATTTGGTTATTTGGTATAACATGGCACTTGTCACCCCATATTACCAACTTTTCCAAGTACATCCCATCCTTATAGCACTAGTTATCTTGGATTTTCTTGTATTTGGTTATTTTTACTCTTTAATTTTGTATTCTTGGGTTTGTCAAAAGTAGTCTTTATGCCCTACACAGTCAAAAATAACAACATAGAAGACAACCATCCCATGATAAATGTAATTAAAGGTATGCATCACATTTACTTTTCATTTATATTTTCCTTTTTTTAGTCATTTACTTTCAATTATTTTTGCTTTAAACTAATACAACATTTTTTTAGCATCAACATTGTGTGTTACTATGTTCTTTCTCAAAGCACCATCCCCTATTACACTTTAGTGAGACATGATGAGCTTCAAATGGGGCATATGTATACATATGGTATTTTCAACTTGATTAAATAATGACACTTTACATCTTGTAAGAACCTGTCAAGACTCAATTTATCTAAGTACATGCCTTAAAGGGTGTATCAAGAAAGGGGTGAGAAGACCATTGGTGATTTATAGGATTTTTTCCCTTATTGCCACAATATCATCAATCCAACAATCTCTTAAAACCATTCCCTAAGCTATTACTACTCCCTTTCACACTCCTCAAACATTTTCCCTCTTTCCATCCTCATTTTCTTGCCTTAATTCCCTTTTTGATAGTTGGCTATAATAGGTTGACTGGGTCAACCTTGTATAGTCTAGGGGTATTTTTCATTTTTGGGGTTTGTTAGCCTTTCAACTGACCTAACTCAAACCTAGTGAATTGTCTTTGAAAACATACAGGGTTGATAGGGTCAACCCTATATAGTTGATGTTTTTAGGAGGATTTAGGGTGGATCCACCTATAAATAAGATATCATTTTATCATTATTTCAATATGTAATAAAGAGTTATTATTCACTCATGTTTATTTACAATTTATTCTTCCACTAATTTACTTCAGGAGTATTAGGATTTCTACTTAGAGAATCTAGTTTTTTGGATAATTCTTGGATGCTTTGGCCTTTCTTAGTTATCGTTACAAACAATAATAACCTCTTACAATGCCCCATTAGATAAGGGAGAGATTGAGTCTTGACAGGTTCACATTTAGGTAAGTATATTCTAACTTTGTTCTCCTCTCTTTTAGTAGATAGAAGTAGCATAAGTATTGGATCAAATAATATTAATCTTCATATTCCATGTATTAAGTTCTTAATCATACTTAGATTAATTTATATTCTCTTATACATGTTTTGATTGCTTTACTAACCCCTCATATTGTGCCACAAGATTTGGTGTGCACTATATTAGATTTACTTTCTTGTTTATTAGAATACAGTGAACATTAAACCTAGGATTCTTTTAGGGTTATTACATGATTCTGTTAGATAGTATGATTTGGAACCCTTCCTAGTATGGTGTATTATGACAAGTGATCCCCTAATTGGGTCTATTAGATCCCCATATTGGTCATGCCCTTGTTTAAAAAATGTATCCCTAATTGGAAGTGTATGTATGCTCTATATTATTCAAGCCAAGATTGATTTATAGACATGATGCATTTTTGATTTCAAAACCTTTCCACATCATGATTTTTTTAGTGGTAGGATCATGATATCTGTCTAGTCATGCATTTTTAATACCCAAGTCTTTAGGCATTTCCAATGGAGGTAACCCCTATTTCATATGTTGTTGTCTAATTATTGTCTATAATGTGGCATCCTCCATTGGCTATCTATAGATCATGTTAACATTTATAATAGGTCTTTCCCTCCTTTATCTCTATAATACTAGATAGTCTTCTATATTATACTACTCTATTACCCTATAGTATGCATAGTAAGGTTGCCTTTGAAAATTTACAAGGCAATTTCTTTACACATGGTTTAGTTCTCCATAGAGATAAAAAAGATTGGTGGCGTAAGATTATTGTGTCTTTGGCCTCCATATGAACCATCTAGATATCCCCCTCTATATCCTCTTATATTCCCTTAAAATCCCCATCCACCTTGGTGTTATTATTTCCCAAAATTTATAGTGTTTTATGATCCATTCCATTCTTGCTACTATGTATATTAATTAAATATGGTCACTTTTGGTTATTGTGTATTTAGGGACCATCCTAACTATTGTGCATGAAGAATCATAATATTCCATGGGTCTTGGTATGGTTAGGTTGTAGCTTGCTATGGGAAGTTCTATAAAATAATATTCTAGTTCTACATAGAAGGTAGGGTACCCACTAGTTATTATGGTTACTACTATGCTTCAGGGACATAAAATGTCACCAATGGATTCCAACTTGGTATGATGTTCCCTGGGTTAGGAGTAGCCTATGGTGTAACTATGGATTTCCATGAAACAATGACAAACACATTCTTAGTGATATCCTTATTTAGATCCTAGTATAATTATTGAATAAAACTCACTAGTTCATATGATATGTCAACCAAGAGCTGACCTAGACCTTAAATGAGTTTCACCAATAAGAGTACAAGGATGGCCTAGTTGACCTAGTCATGTAAACTATCAAAAAGGGATTTAGGTTAGGAAAATGGGTACTAAATGTGGTAAAAGGATGGAGGAGTATGTAAAAGAAGAGTAATAGCTTAGGGGAATGTTTTTAAGATCTAGTTGGATTGGTAATAATTGTCAATAAGGGACAACAATCTTATGAAGTACCAATGGTCTATCCACCTCTTTCTCAGTGCACCCCTTAAGGTATGCACTCAAAGATATTAATACTCAATAGGTTCATGCAAGATAGAAAACATAAGTAATTGATAAAGTTTTAAAATATTATGTATACACATCTTCCCCACTTGAAGCTCATTATGTGTCACTAAGGTATAATAAGGTATGGTACTTTGAGAAAGAATATAGTAACACACAATATTGAGGCTAAAAAAAGGTTGCAATATTTTAAATAAAAAATAGGTGAAAGTAAATGACTAAAATGGAAATAACTAAAAAATAAATGTGATGCATACCTTAACTTACCTTTATCATGACATGGTTATCTATAGTGTTTATAGTTTTGATTATAGAGGACACAGAGACTGCTTTCAACAAACCCAAGAATAGAAAACTAAAGAGAAAAAAAAAACAAACATAAGAAATCCATGATAACTGGTGTTATGTGGACATGATATACTTGGAAATTTAGCAAGTTGGGGCAAATGATAGTATGAGGAATGCCAAAGTAGAAAATGATTTGATTAAGGATAAATTTTGAGATGGTGGTATTGGTGACATTAACAAGGGGCATAGCCTTGACCTGTTTGGTAAAATATTTAGTGGCTATGATTATAAAGACATGCCTATCTTGAGAAAAAGGCAATTTTCCCATGATATCTAATCCCCACATAGAGAATGGCTAGGGAGATTTGATGGTTTGAATCTCAGCTAGAGGTGAATAAATTAGATCATCATGAAGTTGACAAGGAATACACTTTATAACAAATTTGATGGCATGATTTTCAAGAGTGGGCCAAAATTATCCCATACATAGGCATTTACAGGCTATAACATGTCCACTATAGTGGCCACCATAAATTCCCCCATGTGTTTATTTAATGAGAGGGGAAATTTTACCTTGCATAACATAATGGAGCAAGGTACCTTCATCATTATGATAATAAAGGATGTTATATATAAATACCTACTTAAAATATTATTTATAAATGCAAGTCTTTTCTTAGAAGTATAGGTTGGAAGGATAATTTTGGTATTACAAAAATTGAATGATGTCTTTATACCACGGGCTTTGTCAAATGGTGATAGCCTCAATGTGGTAGATTAGTGAATCATGTGGTTGAATAGAGGATGGATATTTTATTATTTGGATAATAAAAGTGAGATAAAAAATAAATTGGTGCAAATGAAAAAGAGATGTTGAGGAAGCAAGGGATTGATAAATATAAATTTGATCTCAAGGGATGGGATCGATGGTAAAAGAAATGAAATATTTGGTGAGAGTAGTTATAATTTGATGATAAGTAATAATATTCTCACTTTTACATTGGTAATCAACATTGACATAGTGGTAAACGAGCTAATAATCACCTAAGGCATGCAGGTATTGGATATCTAAATCAAGATCAACTTTCATGCCTAAGATTAGAGATTTTTATTCTACCATGTTATTAGTGACATAAAATGTTAAGAAAAAATCTAAAGGGATAAGTTTTCCAAGAGGTATTTTAAGAATACAACCTGACCTAGCTCCTTGAAGGTATTTAACACCATTAAAGTGAAGGGTCTAAGTATCCTCATGTAAATCAACATTAATTTCAAAATTTTCTTTGATAATTACCTTTAGTTTAGTAATATCAAGGAAGATAGCAGATTCATTGAGATTACTTGCTTCAATATCAATAGTGAAGTTATGAAAGTAATATTTAAGAGATATATATTGATTGAGACCTTCAATATAAATAATATTATCATTAGGAAGACTTTATTGAAGGTGATCGATAGTCGGCATAGGAGCTACAACAATTTGATCAACTATGATTTGTCCCTTGATAGCATTTTGAGTGACAATTTGTAAATCATACTTCATAAAGAGAACCATCTATTTTCCAATTCTATCTTCAAGAAGAAAGGCTTTGGAAAATAAGTTACAAAGGGGGTCAAAATGAATGATGACTTAAGTGGTTTGATACAACATATAATGTCAAATATTTTCAACTAGAAAATATATGGTGAGGTAATCATACTTGACATTTGTGTAACATTTCTCATAATTTATGAGGCCTCAACTGATATAGTAGATAACATACTCTCTTCTGGTATCATCTTGTTGGGCAAGCATAGCCCAAATAATATGGGTGTGGAAGAAGTATATAATATTAAAGGTTGATCATTAGAAGGAGGATGAAGTGTAAGTGGGTGAAATAATGATTCTTTCATGTTATCAAATGCTTTTTGACAAGGATCCATCTATTCTAAAGCATTACCTTTCTTAAGAAGAGAATTAATGGAGTGGATATAGTAAGCCATTTTGAGGATGAATCATTTAATTTACCCAAGTTTATCGAGATAAGTGTGAATGTCTAGAATGGATCAAGGGATGGGCATGTTTATGATAAAACTAATTTTGTTAGGGTAAACATCGATGCTATGGAGAGAGACTAAGAATCCTAATAGTTTTCTAGATGTGACACCAAAGACACATTTTTAAGGATTTAGTCTAACTTTGTATTTAATAATATGATTGAAGATGATGTCATGATTAGAAAGATGAGTCTTATAACTTTACTTAGAAATGAGGTCATCCACATAGGTTTATACAATTTTGTGGATAAGATCATGAAAGATATGAGTCATTACTCATTGATAAGTGGCTTTGGCATGTTTGAGGCCAAAGGGAATTTTAACATAGTAATAGGTGTTGCATTCCATGGTGAAAGTTATCTTATGTTGGTCCTCAAGGGAAATGTGAATTTGATTGTATCTTGAGAATCCATCTATAAGAGATAACATTTCATAACTAGCTATAAAATTGACAATATCACTTATTTAAGGTAAAGGTAAATTATCCTTGGGATAAGTGAGATTAAGATTATGAAAATCAATGCAAATTTGAATGACCATAGTGACCTTTTTCCAAATGGGAATGATATTAGAAACCCATTTAGAATAATCCATTGATTTGATAAATTTAGCATCAAGAAGTTTGATAATTTCTTTGTGACATAAGGTAGAAACCTCAGGTGTAAATTTCCATTACTTTTGATACACAGGTTTGGAATTGGGACAAGTTATGATATTTTTCACCATAATTCTAGGGTAAATTATAGGCATGTTCTCATAGGACCAGGAATATATCTCAAGATATTTATCAAAAAATAAGCTAAAGTTATCATGTTTGGTAGGTGAGAATTTGTGAAAGAATATGATTAGTTGAGGACATGATGGATTAATATATTCAATTTGATTAGGTTATTTGATAAGCATAACATTGCCATCTTGGAAGTGGTATGGTGTATTTGGTAAAAAATAAACTGTACTAGCTTTAGGATCAATGCTAGTAATGAAGTTATTGAAATAAGGGGCTTTGGTTTTGAAATTCCCAAGTTTGTGATATTGTTGAGGAAGTTGAGGTTCTAGGGCATGAATTAATTCAAAAATAGTATCATCATTAGGCAAGGTGAGAAGAGGACCATGCTCAACATCTAATTCAAGATATAGAATTTAATTACCATAGAAATCATACTCATAATGTATCTAATGGACATTACTGGCCTTGGCATCTAATGTAATATCAGGAGTAAGAGAAGTAGATGGAATAGATGGGATTGGTATATGATTAATTTATTTGATGGGTGAAGGATTAGATGTAATGATGGGATCTATAGGTGGTGGATAAAATTAAATAATTTATGGAGGTTTGAAAGGTATGATTTGTTCTATCACCCAAGGAGTATCAAGAAGTGGATAATTAAGAGGAGGAACATGACCTTCGGGATCTAATTCATGATCCATAAAAATAGTATGGACATCCCCATTAAAATCATGTATTTGAGCTAAGGTAATCTGATAATGTTGAACATCCAAGTCTCGAGATTGAGTTTGGGCCATGATGTAGTTATCACCAGAGGTTCAAAAAATGGTATATGCTTGGGATTCAGGGAGTTTTAGAAGGTAAAATTATAATGTTACTGAAATTTCATGGAGACATGATGAGAGGATATTGGAATAATTTATCCACTCCATAATCATTTAAGCTGAAGGCATCTTTAGGTAAAAAAGGTTCTTGAGCATTGCATGGAGGGGAAAATCAGTGATCTCATTAATGAGAGGAATAGTGTGATCACAAGGTAAAAAATAAGGAGGAAACCACTCTGAGATATAAGGAGGTCTCTTGGTAGTATTATAAATGTGTTACAAGTCATTAAGTTCATCATCATTTGAATTATCAAGAGTGACTTGTAAGCTAGGATTGATGTTGATGCACTTAGGTAAGGGAACACTATTAATGGTAGGAATGGTAGGGATGTGATATTGAGATTTTGGATTAGGAATTTGAATACTCTAAGGGTTGAGATCAACCTCATGCTTATACCATTTTACATTATGTAATAATTTGATACATTTACTACTATAAGAAGTGATATCCCTCATTATATGAGTCCAAGGGTGACTAATGAGTATGTTATAAGATAAAGGCAAATCAAGGACCATAAGTTTAGTTTGAATGATCTTAGGTCTGATTGTTAGGGGAAGACAAATACAAATAGGTGGATTTTTATTAGTTTTATCAAATATATGACATGTAAGGTGGTTTTTCTTGATATGATCCTTAGTATAACCATGTTTTTTGATGAGCCACAAAGATATCACATTAATACCATAGCCTTCATCAACTAAAACTTTACAGATTAGGTTAGCATTAATGGCTATTTTAATGAATAGTGGTGGATCATCGACATAAAAAAGGATTTCATCATTAATCATGTATTCTTAAAGAAATTCAATAGAAGGCTTGGAAGAAGGACAAATAGTTTCAATGGTATGTACATTGGTAGGTTGAGGTTTAATAAAATGTGGTTCTTCATATATAGAAGATAGATCTTCAATATATTGTAATTGTTTCATAAGGAAACTATGATGATAAGGGGAAGTATGAAATAACACCATAATTGTAATCTTTCAATTCATGGATTTGAGTTCTTAAATAAAGTTCCAATGGGATTTAGAAGAAGAACTAGTGCAAGGTTTAAAAGGTAGGGTAGATTTTGAAGGGATAAAAGTTGTTGGGGGGTTGGAAGGAGGAGGTAGTTCCTCATGGGATTTTGAAGCTAGATTAGAGATTATAGTATCTTTGAGAAGTTGTTCCTCCAAAGATGGTTTCTTAGGTTTTGTGATAGGATCTTTGTGAGCTAGCTTGTGATGATAGTTGACTTTAGAAATTTTAACATATTTAGAATTATTGTAATATTGGTCATAGTCAACATCAATGGCACAAACATCCTTGGTATTTTTTTTATTGTTAGTTGTGGAAAATGAGTTTTGGTTATTGGAAGAAGAATATTTAGAAACTTTTCATTTTTTAGAAGTGGTGTTGTACTCTTGATGATGAAGGTTGATCATGGCTTCATGATTAAAGGAATCACCCAGCATGTAGGAGATAGAAAATTTAGTAAGCAATCTACAATATTCATAGGAATTACCGATGGAGGCATGGAGATAACAAAATTGATTAGGGTCATACCACTTAGGTGGATTATTAGGATAAGTAATGGGTTTATAAGGAAGTAAAAATTATTTCATTTATTACACAATGAGTGGTGTGTGAGAATATGAAGGAATGTCAACTTTGGAAAATCATGGTTTGGTTTGAAAAGTATTACCAGTGATGGCATTAGTATATGTTTGAAAAGATCCTTTACAGAATTTGGGATTATGTTTGAATTACTTCATGAGAAAGTCTTGAAGTTTAGCTAGGTCAAGAGCTTCATTAAGTGTCTGGGGAACAAAAGTTCAAACCTTATATTGAAGAGGAGTTAAAGTAGTGATAAAGATTTTAAACAAATTATCATCAATCATGTTATGATTGGATTTATGTGCCATATATATCCATCATTTAATAAAATCATGAGCTGATTCAGTGGGAGATTGCTTAGCATTGATGAAGTGGCTAAAGCAATTTTTTGGAAGATCATTATGTTTAAACTCTTTAACTAAACTATTGAATAAATCCTCAAGTTTCTAAATGGAATGTTTAGGAAGTTGGTTATACCATCCAAAACATCGCTAATGAAGGTTTTAAAAATAAGTTTAGTTGTGGAGAAAGTATTAGTTTGGATCCACTCTTAGTAAATATTTCCAAAGGCTTTAAAAAAGGATGTTGGGTCTTTAATCCCATCATAATTGATAGTTGGAGATATAATACCAATATCAATGGACATGATCAAAGGGGATAAAGGATCATTTTGAATGTTTTAAACATTTTTTTATTCATTATAGGTTGAGGAATAACATTTCCTGAGGCATCTCTAAGAGGTGGAGTGAAATTCAGGTTAGCTTGAGGATGAATAGTCTAAGGTTGACTAGCCATATGGATCAAATGACATTGTAGTTGTGTCATTTGAGATGTGTTGGAAGTTTTCATTTTTTTCATTTTTTGTATAACTTGTGTAATAAGTTTATTAATGTTAATTGGTGGGATGGTGTTTGTAGGAGAACTCCCCAAATTGGTATTAGGGGGAGGGTTATTAAAATATGGGTTATTAGTGGGATTATTGGTTAGACTTGTGTCAATTTCTCCCACATTATTTTGAAAGGTTTGAAGATGAGAATTGTTTTGATAGGTACAAAAAGTATCAGATCCATCTACTTCATCTTGAGGTGTGATCTGAAGCATGTTACAATCGACAGATGAAAGAGGGGAAGAAGTGCTCCAAGAGTGAGGGTTTTCTTGCAAGGAAAAGAGGGATAAATGAATATCCTATATAGTATCTAAATTGATTTAGGTTGTCTAAGAAGATTCATATAGGGGAATTCATGATGAGTTGAGAAATATGAATTGGATACTAGGGAAGGAAAAATAGAGAACTGAGTTGGATAGATATGATAGGCAGTAAGAGTATAGAGTCAACTAAGCTGACTTAGTACTGTAAACTAGGAAAAATAGAGTTTGATAAGAGTAAAAAGTTTATTGGGTTGACCTAGTAATACAATATAACTATTAAAAAGAGATATAGATTCGATAGGGTTGACATAGTACACTAGGTAAGGATAAAAATAATCTGTAAGAGATTGTGTTGAATAGAATGATAATGTACTAAAAATAGGGAAAGATTTTACAATGTAATTTAAAATAAGAAATTAAATAAAACAAAATAAATTAGTCAATGAAAATGATCCAATTGAGGCACATATCATAAAACCTTATACCAACACTGGCCAGTGTAAGGTTTTTCAATACAACATACAATGAGTAAAGATCAAGCGATCAACTTGAAATGTAAATTATAACTAAGTGGTCATCCTAAATGTTGTTAGATTATTATAAAGTGTTATTTTAAGTTTTATAATGAAGTTGGATAAAATTAGGGAACTAAAAATCAATCTATGGATAGTTTCAAGATGTTTAGACTAAAAGGGATCTATGTTGGCAATGGTACTAGATTGGTATTAGGGCCTACCCCCTCACTTCATAATCCTAAAATGATAAAAGTATCAGGTGATTTTATAATATATAACATTAACCAAATGTTTATACTTGGATATAAAACCAAGTTAACTTTCCCCTTGGTGATGAAAACTAAATAGGTAGGCCTTGGGTAGATAATTATTTAAATGCATTTTGAGATTATGTGATTTGGTAGTGTGTGAAACAAAGAGAAAAGTAATGAAATTAAATAGTATATTTAAAAACCATATAATTATAATATTTGATTTATTCTAAGCATGAAAAAAACTTAAATTCAAAGTGTGAAGTAATTAATATAATATTAATTCGTAATTCCTAATTTGAAACATAGTATCGTGTCAATTCAGACAATGATGTATGAAAACATTACAAACTAGAGTTGAGAATGTATCTTTTGTACTTAAAAATCAAGGGTATTTATAAACTATGTTGATAGTTTCAACCTAGTCTTTCTAGTAGAAGATAGAATATAAAACTAGTTCAACCAGGTTGACCTAGTTTGTTGTATGATGGAAGTTTTAAAGACTACAAATTATACAAAATTGAACTGTAAGGAAGAGATAAGATGAAAGAGAGATAAAAATGAACCTTGGTGGGATATAATATGATGATTAATATGATATTTATGTTTTTGTGCCTTGAATGTTACTTACAAATTCTGCCAACTATGTCAACCTAGTTCTACAATTCCCTATTTATTGAAGCCTGTGAAGATGATTATACTGGGTTAGTTGACCTAATACATTTTTTGGAAGATAAATAATAGTATTTTTTTGACCTATTTAACCCAATAAACTATTTGGAAGTGAATAATATTATTGTGTTGACCCATTTTATCTATTAACATGTATCTAATGAAGACCTACACAGAAAGAACAAAGTCATTTTGATGTAACTATGTGTTAAACCTATGTATAGATGTTAGATACTATATTATCCTTATAAACGTAGTATCAAAAATATATTAAAATAATAAATAAAATGATAGAATATGAATAATGTGAAATAAAACATACAAGGGCTAGATTCACTTGAAGGTATGCAATTAGAAATGCATTAAATCTATAAATCAATCCTATCTTAGAGAAGATAGATCCTAATTACACTTATGATTTGGGATACATTAGATAATCAAGAACATGACCAATATGGGAATACTCTATACCTAATTAGGGTATCTCTTATGATAATAATAATAATACTAAGGAGGATTCTAAATCCTCCAGTCTAGCAAAACCAAGTAATAACCCTAACTAAGCCCTATGTTTTCATATTCACTAAACTAATAACAAGTAAATTAAAAATATAATATAGTGCTCACCAAATCATATTGAACAAAATGGGGCTAATAAATTCTAAAAGTAAACATGCATATAAGACATATACTCATGCCAATGTATACTTAATCCTAATGCATGGAAGAGAAGTATAGATGCATATCTATCTACTTTTACAAACAAGGAACAAAGTTAGGAACACTTACCTTTGAAGATGAACCAATCAGGCCTCAATCTCTCCCTTGGACAAGGTTATTTCCAAAAGGTTTTTGTGGTATGTAAGGATGACAAGGATAAGTAAACTCTAGGATGCATAACCTATCAATGTATATAAAAGACTTCTCCATAAGACATGATCTGTATCTCCAAATAAAATATGAAACCCTAAGCTTACTCCTCAAGTATAATGGTGGATAAATATATGTGCAATAGCTCTTACTTATTATGTTATCTAAATAATAATGAAATGATCTTGTATATATATGTATATTTAACCCTAAACCCTTCTAAAGGTTTCAACTGACAGGGTCGACCTAATATCATTCATTAGGTCACAAGATAGGTTGGATAATATCTGACCTAGACCCTAAATGAGTGTCACAAATAATAATACAAGGTTGACCCAATCAACCTAGTCATGGAAATTATAAAAATGGGGTTCAGGTTTGGAAAGGGGGTACTTAAGGTGATAAAAGGCTAGAGGAGTGAAAAAAGGTGTAATAGCTTAGGGGAATGTTTTTAGGAGATGGTTAGATTGGTAATAAATATAAATAAGGGATAATAATCCTAAAAACCACCAATTCTACCCACCCCTTTATAATTTCACCCTTTAATATGTGCACTCAGAGATATTGAGACCCGATGAGTTCTTGTAAGATAGAAAGAATCAGTAATCAATAAAGTTTGAAAATATTATGTGTATACACTATGCACCATATATCTAACTTGGGTCTCTCAACACTTCCTTGAAATTGATCCAATCTACTCAAGATAGTTTGTATGGTATTTTCTACCTTAGATGATGGTGTGGCCACATCCCCATACATGTTAATCTACTCTAGTTAAATCATAGTAACTTTTTCATCTTCTTTATCTCTGAACTAGATTTGGGTTATGGAAAATCTAATCCTTGGTCTTAAACCCTTTACAAATCAAGTGAATTTATCTTTATCTTCCAAAATAAGTTCTAATTTGTTCATGACATCAAAGAATCTACAATCATAGTCACCAATGATCATTGGAGGTCCTTTTCAAATCTCCTTCAAATCTTGGATTTTTGGGCTTGAAATCTTATTAACCTTAAACTCTATGATGATCCAATTATTAATATCTTCCAAGGATGCTTTATTTGTGTTTTTTTATTAAAGATGAACTCTAATGCACACCAACTCAAAGCATTGACCAATTCATACTTATTTATATTATCATTGGTGATTGCTTTTACCTACCATTTCATGTTATAGATAAGTAAGTACTATTTAGGGTCTGCATACCCATCATAGGGAGTTAGGTTTATAAAATCACTCAATTGAGTTACTATAGTGGGGTTTACTATAAGTATCATAGTTGATTTAGTTATATCTAGTGACAGGGATGGTTGTTGTTTTAGAGATTTTTGAGTAGTTCGAGGAGGATCTTGATCTAGTGGTATTTGTGATGTCTCCTTTGGTTCTATGGATGTGGTAGTTACACATATATATCTATCATCTCCTTATTCCTATTATTCTTCTAATATTTGAAGTTATCTAATGAAATCCTTAGCCTATGCAATAATTAGAGGATCTATCTTTTTAGAAAGCAATGTTATTATGTTATTCTTTTGTTGGTCTTATAAACTCTACACAACTTCATGATATGTAGCCTTTTTTACTTCTAGGTTTTTTATATGAAGTTTTTTTGGAATTGGCCCTTGCCAAATTTCATCATCTAAAATTGTATATGAATTACTATTATTTTGAAAAAAATGAGCTTAGGTAATGTGTGTTTCATTTGAAAATGATCTTTACCTCCAATATGTATCTCTCAAAACTTGAACCTATACTATGTCTATGGCTATAAGGTAATCCTTAATTTTCTTTCTAGGATAGCCCACTTAGAAATTACAAAAAATTAACCATCTATTCTACTTCTATACTACTACATTATTATTTCATCCATGCTAAATCCTCATAACTTCCTCATGATCTATCTTGACTTGGCCCAATCTCCTCACTCTATTTCTCTTCACTATACCCTTCTTAATATCATATCCTTTCATCCAAATCATCAATGCTACTACTCATATTTCTATTCATAGTTTACTAAAACACACTCTATTTATTCTACCACATATGTTATTGCAAGTTTCTTTCTAACTCTAGAGTCTTTTTCTGGCCCTTTTCTTCTATATTTTCCATGTTGGTCTCAGGCTCAAGCTCTATCTTTTCATCTTTGATTCATTATCCCTTATTTTTCATACACTACCATATGCATGAAGTAACTACTCCATGTGAAAAGGAATAGGTACCATTAATTTTTCCCTATCCAACATCTTAATAGGTGTAAGAATTCAATATAATAATTTTCCTTTGATTCCTCTTAGAAATAGGTCCTTTATTGCATCAAAGGATAAGTGTCCTTATACTAAAAACTTCATTATATATATATCAATAGTGGAAGATATCTAATGATCGATTACATAATTCAAATTTATCTCTAGGTTCTACAACTATTATATCTTCCCCTTAGTCCATGAAATGGTGTACTTGATCATGGATGGAAGTAATGATATTCTAATTGAGTGAACCAATCAGCTAGCAAGCCCAACAATTTGCACTTAAACATCTCATCAATTTCACTATAGAGGTGTTTTTATATAATCTCTCTTGGATTAAAACCAATTATTCAGACTTATCTATTTTAATTAAGTGTTTTTATGGTCCAACCATCTCTCCATCTATTTTTGGGTTGGTAGCCATCATAACATATCCTTGACTAACAAGATCCATGCTCATCGTACCATTGTTAGCAGAGATTTCTAGGCTATCATAAAAACATGCTAATTATGGGGATAGAGTGTGTGAAGTTACATCAAACTATTATAAGATGTCTTAATCAAGACTTTAAAATAAATTCAAGGTTTATCATATATAAATACACTTATTTAATATCTCAACATATGATCTAAACTACTTATAGATATACAAAAACACACATCAGAGTAGAATAATAAGGGAAACATTCATAATGGCATAGACAACTCTATGATTATACCATAAAAGAGTGAAAATTCTTACAATTCATAATAAAATATCTAGTACCAGAGATTACAACAAAGAAACCTCTATAGATCAAGGTCCAGTTCTGTCAATATTATATGTGAAAGCTCTTTAATCAAAATAATAATCACTATTATTTTTACTCACACACTCATCAACCTTTCTATTACATTCTTTACAAATAAACATAAGCATTGGTTCCTATGGTTATAAATTCTATATTTACCATGACGAGAATGGTTATCTGTATCACATTTGGTTGAGTCCTAACCAACATAGAGATTATTGTAACAACTCCTAATAACATGTAAATAAAATACAATTATATTTATCATATTATGTTCTCATACATACAAATGGTTTTAATTTTACCTTTTAACACTAAAAAGTTCAAACTTTGCATGTATAAATAGGCCCATACCAATATGTTAACAAACTCTCTTAGCAAAGCTATAATAAACTCACATTCCTCCTCAGTGAGCAACATGCCTAGTTTGATCCACTTTGGGTCCTCTAGAGTTCCAATGTTGACTTCCATAGTATCTTATACAAGGAGAGTCAAGCCTTCTTCCATAATAGTTGGAAAATATGTAAATTTGATATCAATGGCAAAGTCCTCTAGTTGGACTAGTTCTCTAAGTTCCCCCAAATAAAATGAATCTAAATTTTATAATGGTCATAAGGGACATGTAACAAACACTACAAAACATTATCAGGCAATTCGATTAAAGGAATATTACTCCTTTGTATTGAGTTTAGACCCAAAATCAAGTTCATTATTTGTGTTTTATTGAGATTCATTTGAGGAAGGGTGAACATCCCCATTTAGTGGCACCTAAAACTAGTTTTCACCAAAAGACTAGCTTTTTTCTTTACTTCTATCCTGGTTGAAAAGTGCCTCAAAGAGGTTTTCACTTTGGAAACTCAATGTTTTAATTTTTTATTTTTGGATAAATGTATTCCCCACTCTCTAAAATATTAAATGGTATCTAATTTGATAGAGAACCCTATTTTATGGTCTCCCAAAGGAACATTATCTCTCAAGCCCAAGAAATCACAAAAGGCCTCATCATTTGTTAACTCATCTAAAGGTACTATGGACTCTTATTTGTCCTAGTCTATGAGTTGAGGATAATAAAGGGTAAGTTGGTAATTTCAAATTACTAGCATGATGTTATAAATTATATATGGGTCAAGTAAGTTGGTACTAGTTAGGTCTTCATACATGTTATGATCAAACTTTGCTTCACTACCAGCATCATCATCACTAGTTGTTGGTGTAGGAACACAAATAAGATATGTGGGGTGACCCCCAAGTGGTTTAAATCCAATATCATGAGTTATTTTGTATTTTTTCATAGAAACAGGCTCAATAGTACCATGATGATTTTCCCCTAGGAATCTACCTTCATAATAATGGTTATCCATAATCTTGTTAGGGATGGGATACACTATACTTCAATAACAATCATCCAAATGTTTGTTGTATAACCAAGAATTATAATTGGAAAGAGAGTCCTAATTTTTTCTAGTGTTTGGTGTCAAAATAATAGACATTAGGCTATGGACCTTTCCTTTTCATTTCTATTTCCATTCCATGCATACTAGCCTAGCTTTGGGCCTTTCATGGGACTTGGGGTTTTGTAGAATCTTTGATATATGGAACATATAATGGGTAAAATAATCTCTTGTACCATTTTTCAAAATGGTAAAATGAATAAAAATTTTATGAGGCATATGTGAAGTTGATTCAGGTCTATTAGGCTCTATCCAATTGGTCTTTGGAAATTTAACAAGTATCTCCTTAACTTTGTCCTTCTTTGGTACTAGGTCTAGACCAAAATGGTAATTATAGCTTTCATAATCAGCCTCCAAATTCTTGAATTATTCATATGGCTATAAATATCCATGGATAATTACCTCCATCCCAAAGTGAGGAAACTTGATACATTGGTGCAAGGTTGAAGATATTGTATAGATTTTGTGTATCCATGGTCTACCTAAAATAAATTGTATCATAAATCTAGGTATAACACATAAAAAAATATGTCATGGGTCAAAGACCCAATGGCCACTAAAAAAATAATGGTTCATTGTGATTATCACTCTTTATTATCATAGGCCTTGATAGTAATAGTCTCTGGCTGAAGGTTAGCCACTTTGTGTCCTAGATGATTAACTTTAGGGACAAAATATTTAGGCCCGATCCATTATCTATGAGGACATGTTTAACTTTGTGTCATATTACAATAACTTAAATGTATAATGGTTTATTATGAAAAGGGCCAAGGGATGACATATCTCTTTGGTTCAAGGTTAGTAATTGGCTTGGTAATATGTATCCAACAAAAGCTTTAAATTTGTCTAGAATAATGTCATTGGGAACTTGGGATTGACCTAGGAGTTCATTAAGGGTATTCTTGTTGATGGTAGATGTATGAAAAATATATATAATAGATATTTATGTAGGTGTATTTTGGAGTTGTTCCATAATATCATACATTTTTTCCTTAGTAGTGGTAATTAACTTACTCCTAGATGGTATATTGGGTTAGATTGGCTCACTGTTATGGGATTGCAATCCTGAGATGGTGATTTTATAATACTAAGTTATGATTAGGAAATATAGATTAGGTAAAGGACCTCCATAAAAATAAGATGATGGAGATGGGACAGAGAGAATAATTCTTGATTTTTGAGGCACTTGGCTATGGTCACTGGTCAATGAAGGATTACCATCATAGGGATCTAAGATAGTAATCCTTAGTTGTTGTTACGCTTGGATGTAGTCATAGGTCAAGGAAGGATTATTAGCATTGAGAGACTGATAGGTATTTTTAGATAGCTATCTTGGTTTATTGATATTCATTCTAGGATTGATGGTAATGGTAGATAAATGAACACCTAAAATACAACCTACAACTTTAATTTAGTCATGTATAACTTTGTGAAAGGTTTATTTGTTATTGGGGTCATTATAGCTTTTGTTTCATCTATTTTTTGGTTGATATTATTTTTTCTATTGATATTATTATTGGTGTTTATATGGTATTCATTATTGTTGTTTATTTGTATTATTATGTTGTGGAAAATGGTTTTGGTATATACCCAAGTTTTGATTAGAAGTAGATGCTTTATTATCCAACTAGATCTCTCTATTTTCCAACATATTCTTAATGAGGTATTTCAACTGAAACACTTATGTATAGAATGTCCATGAACATGATGATATTCACAAAACTTATGCTCTTTATACTAATCTAGATAAGGTACTCCTTTAAGAAAGTTTTTTGGAATTGGCCAACTAATCATATTAGACATGACTAATTTGTGTAATAATATTTAAATAATCTCACCAATGTCACCAAAGACTCTAGCATATGATCTTATTCTTAGAAGAAGGGTTTGCAAGGGTGATGTTGTAGCATTTAAGGAATTGGCTTGGGTTGAGGCATAGACTATATTTTATAGATATGATACATTTGTGTATTAAGCTTCATATATGGGAGAGGCTAATAAAATGATGTTTTTACCATTTAAACATGATGTGACTCAATGATTCCATTATCTACAAATTTTTTATTTTGGTTGTATGGATTAGATTTCTCATAATTAGTAGCCTAAGTGGGTATAGACACTTGCATTTAGACTGGGATAGGGCTTTGGCTTGGGCCTAAATTTAGGTTTGGGCTCTGGTTTTGGTGTTAACACTCCATATTATACCCTAGATGAAAGGAGGAGTGTTCATTTCCTACTTCCAAACTTATCATAACATGGGAATGGTCTAAGGTTATGGGTTTCCTATATCTAGACTAGACCTCTAGGATTTTTAATGAGGCTAGCTCGTCTGATGCATCATCTTGGACCTTTACTTCTAAAACCTAAAACCTAGTTAGGGTGAAAAGGGAGAAGGAGTTACATAAAGTAAAACCTACTCTAACTTATGGTGATGTACCATAAATATTTTCCATCCACTCATACTTGAGCCTCTAAAACACTAGTGAGACAAAAACAAATAATGGGGTATATGACTCCAAATGCTTATCATGCATCAAAATTTCATGAAGAGGTTCATCAAGTGAGTAAAACCTAAGGGAGATGATGGAGAGGCCTAGTTCAAAGCACTAATCTAATCAACATGTCCACTATTATATTCAATCAAATGACATCAAACACTAAACATAACTTGCATAACTAGATAATCTACCAAATAGATGAGATCAAGACTTGGAAAGGGAGAAGGCTCTACCACTTATACAAATCAAGTTGACATGAACACACTAGGATAATATCATGAAATTTTAAAAGAGTCATCTTATTTGTCTCAAGAGGTTACAAGGCTCAATTTTGGTAAAGTCTAGTCATGCCTAAGAGAGGGATGTAAAACAATAGCTCAAAGGCTATATTTATAGTAGAAGGGAAGCAAGAGAGAGAGATTTCTAGTACTCAAAAGGGAATCAAATGAATTCAAATACATTTGAAAATTTATTACAACTGCCTCTACAAATATTCTCATTCAGACCATTTGATTGATCTAGGTCACCCCAGCTCATTACATTATTTTAATATATTATCTATGATGCTCCATGGTAGTTACAATGGTGGGATCAAGTAATTTTAATTTATCCTAATGAAAAAATACTTATGACTAGTTTTTTGATGCATACCCAAGTGGGGAAAAAGGTCACTTTCCTGTAGTTGGCTTTGGTGATAACCATCGAGTTCTACGTGTCTCACTCTATAGGTTCGCAATAGTATCACTTGAAGTCATAAAATTTTCTCCTAGCTCCAAATAAAATGTGCTTGATCTTGGATCTATCATTATTTATTTCATTAGTTAAAAATTGACTCTTCAACCTCTATCTAAGTTACTTGGCTCCCCTTTATTCTGATTAGTCATCAAAAACTGCCATAGATCCTTGATTTGCATCATTGGATTATATAGGCATTGGTACCCATGAGTGATCAATTTTATACTAGGACCCATGAACTTATGCCACTTGTCACATGCCTTTTCTCTTGAGTTTTTTTGACTCTTTGACCTGATATTGCACTGTTGATCCAAAACCCACGATCTTGATACTTGGTAGTACTGCATTAGTCTTAGGGACATTTGAATTCTAAATGGTTACTTCTTGAGGATTAAACTTGACATTAGCATGAATGCATTTGTATTTTCAAATCTAAATGGCTAGTTTAAGGGATTGAATTTGATGTCTATGGGGCTACCTAGGACCTTTTGAAATCAAATGGTTATTTCCTTTAGACCTTTTGTTGGATAATTCCTTCAGGCTTTGTGTGGGACACTTTTCCTGAAGGAATTTATTTTCTACATCCTTTCCTTAAACAATTGTTTTGGACAAAATTTCTAAAAGAATTTAAGTCTTTAGGATCTTTGTCTTGAGATAATTTATCCAAAATATAGCCCTTGGAACTTTGAAAGAGGCCCTTTCTTGTAGAAGAAATCTTTCAAGAAAATTGTATAGATGATTTTCCCAAAATATCTTTGTGTTGATTTTTTCCTCAGACATTTTTTCAAAGTAATTAGTCCTTTTCCTTTAAAAAATTTCCCCTCAAAAATCCTCAAAAGTGCCCTTCAGAACTTTAAATTGGTCCACTTCACTGTAGAAAGACCCTTCAAAGAAAATGTAGAGGGAACTTGCCCAATAAACTAACCCTTTGAAAATTTTAAAATTTCCCTTTCTAAAAGAAAATAACCCTTTAAAAACCTTGAAGTGGACTATTTCCCTAAGAGACATATCCTTTATCATTTTCACACCATACCCTTTCCCCAAGAAACGTACCTTTTGAAAGAAGTGCATATGACACTTTGATCTGAATAATTCTTTTAGACAAAATGTTTGAAATAATTCTACCTTAATATTTTTATTTGAGACAAAAGCTCCAAAATAAATATGCCTTCGAGAAAATGTCCCAGAAAATTTTATCAAAGGAATTTTGTCCTTGGAACAACCCTTCAAAACTTTGAAATGATCCTTCAAAAACTTTGAAATGGTCTATTTTTTGAAAGAATGTACTCTTTGAGAAAAATGTTTGGGGCAATTTTTTGATAAAATTCCCCTCGAGAACCTTGAAATAGACCACTTTACTAAGAAACATATCCTTTGGAACTTTTGTAAAGGACCATTTTCCAAAGAAAAGTGCCCTTCAAGGAAAGTGGTTGGGACACTTGATTGAGAAAGATATCCTTCAAGATTTTTGTTAAGGTCCACTTTGTTGAAGAAAAAGACCCTTTGGAAGAAGTGCATTGGACCTTCACTCCAAAAGTTCCCTTTAAACAAAATGAAAAGGACCTCTTCAAAATAATAACCCTTTCGGGAAATTCTTTCAAACAAAATGTTTGAAATAATTCCTAATAATTAGCCAAAAAGGCCAAAAAAAACTCTCAAAATAATTCCAATACTTAGTCAAATGAAGTGGAACAAAACTTTTTAAAGAAATAATCTTTATACTTTTATTGTAGGTTTTGTGTGGAACACTTCTACCAAAGGAAATATGAATGTTAACACTTGGCCCAAAAGTTGAAGATGTGTAAACTTTGGATTATTTTGGACCTATCCCTATAATTTTTCATCACCATGAAAAACCTATGTAGATCCCTTCACTTTCAATTTTGAGTCTGCTCATAACAACCTGATCCATTCATCAACTGGGACCCTACTCATCTGTTCAAACTAGGTAAAAGTTTGGTATGTGGGCCAAAATGGCCAACATCTTTGGTGACTCATAGGGAAGCATGCCTACTATGGTTGGGAACCTAGATACTTGCATGACTCCTACACTCTTGGAAAAATGAGAAACTAAATCATGATTGCAAGCAAAATCTTGACAAAAAAAACACCAAGTAGAGCAAGAAAGGGAGAACATAACAAGAAAACTAGCCTAAAAAAGTAAGAGATAACAAAATGTGCTAAAACAACACTTGGAGGAAAATAACAAGGCTACCCTAATATGTACAAATAACTTGACTAACTATGATAAATGATGATTCACCTAGATCAAAAGGGAAATTTAGAGACTTACCTAGTCCAAGAGATGGTATAAGTTATAGATCAAGATGTTTACTAAACATGAAATTTAAAGAGGCACTCTTCCTACCTACCCACTTATTTAGTATCTTTTGGAGTGAGTCATTAACAACAAACCAGTCACCTAAAAATACAAATTGGTCTTGCTCTTTAGGATCCTTATTGTAGAAAAGTTCACTAGGTTGGCTCTTGTGCTAAATCATGCACTTGGCTATCAAACTAAATCTATTCTAGACTTGGTGTGTCTAGGGGTGAGTATAATAAATTCTAATTTACAACATTTATTCATGTTATGGAATTAGCATCAGTTTCACACAAGGTGCAAGCCTTGTGTACTCACCTAGAGTGCAACAATGAAGGGACTGAGCCCACATTAGGCTAGTTACAACATGATGCAAGTTGGGGTTTAAAAGGACTTAGTCATTAGCTAGATGGGTTCAAGTGGTCTTTCAATTCCAATTTATTCATAGGGAGTTAAATATGCATGAGCCTTCTTGGTGGTAAAAGGCCTATGGTGTAAGTCCATATTTGGCTAGACTGGGCTCTTAGGGGTGCAAATTATGGGAATAGTTAGTTGGGGTCATTCAAAAAATAATGTAATTCATAGGGGAGGCTTAGGTTTAACTACCCATCCTCAAGGTTATACTCTAGGCATGGGTCTTGGAACCTTGGTGCATTCTAGTTCCAATATTTAGCCACTTTATAGGTGAGTTGAGGTCATTATATGGCACAAGGAAGCCATTAGCGACCAAGGGTGAACCTCTATTTCATAATGCATTAAATAAACAACTAAAACATTATTCAAATAAAACTAACTCATAAGTATAACATTATGCAAACTATAAACAAGGATCAATACTTCATTTCTTCATTAACTTATAGCTAAACAACAAAGTTCATTATAAAGAAATAGAACATAGGCTCTTCCTAACTCTATTCATGCCTAGTGGCTCATAGGTAAGCTTGGGATATACATTTACATATATAAAATACCTTGTGCATAATAAGAAATACTAATTGTTCATTATTTAATTTTATAAATCTTCACTACCTTGGTTGCTTCTTTAAACTTCAAATGCAATTTTTCTTTTATAGGTGAATGGGCATCTCCTTACTAGGTTAGATGGGTGTGTGCCAAGAGGTGAGGTGTGGGGTTATTATCCCACTAGCTCCACTATGTTACCTAGGTTGGATGAGTTCATGTTGGATGATGAGTTGGCATTTGGGGTCACTTTCCCTACCTATTCCACCACTCTAACATATTTTATCCTTCAGCCACTATGTATTATTCCTTATAGAGACATCCTTTAGAGGTCAATGCCATGCAATTACCTACCAGCTGGCACCAAAAGGTCAAAAAAGGAGAAACCACTCTAAGGATTAACTTATTCTAGGATTTGACAAGTTGGCACAATCCACATAATGGTACAAAAGGGGGCACAACAATCCTTCTCATACTGCTTATCAGTTATAATCCCTGCAAGTGACACCTTATCTAAGCATTGTCCTTAAGGTATTTTGTCACCTTAAGTGACCTTTTTCTCCTCATCATCAGTGACAAACTCATTAATTTCTTCATTAAATATCTCTACCTACTACTACCAATATTCTAAGAGTGGTCTAAGATTAGGCTGAGGTATTGAATCATCTCTAAGAACAACCTCCACCTTGGTTCAAGAGATTCCCCTAGGACTGTAGCCTTTTAAAGAATGGCTTGAAACTAATCTCCTTCTTATTTGATATTACATCCTATCTCTTTTATAGATAAAAAATCTTTCATATGTTTCTCTTCATTCAAGAAGGTTGAGTTGATCTTTTATTCACCAAGACAAGTCCTTATGGTGATCTCTTCCTCATATTCACTCATGACATCTTCTTGATCAACCTTGACTTGAGACCTTTCCTCTTCACTTGCTTCCCTCAAGATTTTTTATTTTTCAATAAAAGGCAAGGTGTAAGGTTGATGGATAGGCTCATGGGTTTGAGGTGAAGGATGAGATGTAATGGGTTTAGGAATGGAGGGAATCTTCTTTCAAATTAAAACCTCTTTTTAATCTTCATGAACCTCATTCATCTCAGCCATAACTTCTTCATTCACCTCATAAAGGAGAGGTTCTTTCTCAAAGAGTGGCATGGTTGACCCTTGGAAATATTCAAAGAGATGAGATAGATCAATTAGTTGGGCCATAGATACTTGATTTTGATCTTAGGACTGATCAACTAGAATAATTGTCACCTCCTCTCTCTATTGCACTATTTCTTGAATTCCTTTCCATAAAGGAAATAATTTAGACCTTTTAGGAAGTAAAGGCAAAACCTAAACCTATGTTATTGAACGTATTGTATCTTGAGGCATGATGGGGGAAGTTTCTTGCTTAAATGGACTTGAAACCCATGAATATTGATATGGAGTAGAAAGAGGTATTAATGTTTGGGACTAAGATTGCTTAGCTAATAGCTTTTGTTTTTAGGCTAACATATCTTTGGAAATCATCTAGTTTACCCTTTTCATTTTTTATATCTCATCATGAAAATTTAGTGAGTTTTATAAAGGTGGTTGGTCTTGGAATGAGTAAGGCTCATATGGATGAGGATGAGGAGCATATGGTTCATGAAGATGAGGATCTTGCCATGGAGGTGGATGGCCTTGGTAGTATGGAGGATGTGGATTATATGGTGTGTAAGGATTAGTGTATGGGTTGTGAGGTTCATACTGAAGCTGTTGATATGGAGAAGAATGACCAAAATCTAATCTACAAGTTGTCATAACCTATCAAAAGATATATGAAAATAACTAAATTCAGGTCCCACTAGTTGTATAAAAAATTTTAGCACTCCAAATTTCACCCTAAATAAAAGAGGAGTGTTTAGGTCCTACTTCTAAAATTAAACTAACATGGGAATGGCCTAAGGCCATGGGTTGCCGATATGTAGACCAGACCTCTAGGATTTTTAACAAGGCTATCTCCTATGATGCATCAACTTGGACCCTTTCTTCTAAAACCTAAAAACTAGTTGGGGTGAAAAGGGAGAAGGAGTTACATAAAGTAAAACCTATTCTAACTTGTGGTGATGCACCAAGAAGATTGTCCATCCACTTATACTTGAGCCTCTAGAATACTAGTGAGATAGAAACAAATAAAGGGGTTTATAACTCCAAATTAATTTCATGCATCAACATTTCATGAAGAGGTTCATCAAGTGAGTGAAACCTAAGGGAGATGATGGAGAGGCCTAGTTCAAGGCATTAATCCGATCAACAAGTCCACTATTGGCTTTAGTCAAATAACATCAAACACTAAACATAACATGCATAACCAAACAATCTACTAGCTAGATGAGATTAGGACTTGGTAAGGGAGAAGGCTCTACCACTTATACAAATCAAACTAACATGAACACACTAGGCTAATATCATGAAATCTGAAAATAGTCATCTTATTTATCTTAAGAGGTTACAAGACTCAATCTTGGCAGTGTCTAGTCATTCCCAATAGAGGGATGTAAAATAATATCTCAAAGTCTATATTTATAGTAGAAGGGAAGTAGGAGAGAGGTATTTTTGGTGCTAAAAAAGGAATCAAATGAATTCAAATCCATTTGAAAAGTTATTACAACCACCTCTACAAATATGCTCATTTAGACCATTTGATTGATCTAGGTCACCCTAATCTATTACATTATTACATTATCTTCTTTATGATGCTCCATGGTAGCTAAAATAGTGGGATCAAGTCATTTTCATTTTTCCTAATGTGAAAATACTTATGACTGGTTTATTGATGCATGCACAAGTGGGAAGAAAGGTCACTTTCCTATGGCTGGCTTTGGTGATGACCATTGAGCTCTACATGTCTTACTCTACAAGCTCCCAATCACACCATCTAATATCCAAAAATTTCCTCCTAGATCCAACTAAAATGTACTTGAGCTTAGCTTTGTCATGCTTGCTTGACTTAGTCAAAAATTGACTCTTTGACATCTACCTAAGTCACTTGGCTCCCTTTGTTTTGAGTAGTTGTCAAAAACTAAATTGAACCCTTAATTCATATTATTGGATTGGTTAGGCATAGATGCCCATGAGCTATCAATATTCTACTAGGACCCACATGCTTGTGCCACTGGTCATGCACCTTTTCTCTTGAGCTTTACTAACTCTTTGACTTACTCATGCACTATTGATCCAAAACCCTTGATCTTGCCACTTATCATCACCACATTAATCCCAGGGACATTTGAATTCCAAATAGTTACTTCTTGAGGATTAAACTTGGTGTTAGTGAAAACATCTTTAGATTTTCAAAACCAAATTATTAGTTGAAGGGGATTGAATTTAACATCTACGGGGTTGCCTAGAAACTTTTGAAATCAAATGGAAATTTCCTTCAAACCTTTTGTTAGATAATTCTTTTGGGCTTTATGTGGGACACTTTTATTGAAGGAATTCATTTATTTTATCTTGCCTTGAGAAATTCTTTAAAACAAAATGTTTGAAAGAATTCGATTCTTTGAGATCTCTATCTTAGTATAATTTATCTAAAATATATGCCTTAGAACTTTTAAAGAGGCCCTTTTCTGTAGAAAAATTATTTTGGGAAAATTGTTCAGACAATTTTCCCAAAAGATCTTTGTGTTGCCTTTTACCTCAGACATTTTTTACAAAGGAATTAGTCCTTTGCCTTTGGAAAATCACCCCTAAAAATACCAAAAAGTGCCCTTTAGAACTTTAGCTTGGTCCACTTTGATATAGAAAGACCCTTTAGATAAAATGTAGAGGGCACTTTCCCAAGAAACTAACCCTTCAAACTTAATAAAAGTGCCCTTTTTGAAAGAAAAGTACCCTTCAGAAACCTTTAAGTGGACCATTTCCCTAAGAGACATATCCTTTAGAATTTTTTCACTAGACCATTTCCTCAAGAAAAGTACCTTTTAGAAGAAGTGCATAGGACACTTTTCTCTAAACAATTATTTAAGACAAAATTTCTGAAAGAATTTTTCCTTGGTCTTTTTCTTTGGGGAAAAAGCTTTGAAAGAAATCTACCTTCGAGAAAAAGTCTTAAACAATTTTCCCAAAGGAATTGTGTCCTTATAATTGCCCTTCAAAACTTTGAAATGGTCCTTCAAAAACTTTGAAATGGTAAATTTTCCAAAATAAAGTTCCCTTCATGAAAAATGTTTGGCGCACTTTACTGAGAAAATTCCCCTCAAGAACCTTGAAATAGACCACTTTCCCAAGAAACATATCCTTCAAAACTTATGTAAAGGACTATTTTATTGAGAAAAGTGCCCATTAGGGAAAGTGCTTGGGACACTTCCTTGAGAAAGATATCCTTTGAACTTTTTGTTAAGGTCTACTTTACTAAAGAAAAAGACCTTTGGAAGAAGTACATTAGACCTTGTCTCCAAAAGTGCCCTTCAAAAAAAATGAAAAGGACCTCTTCAAATAAATGACCCTTTGGGAAAATTGTTTCGAACAAAATGTCCAAAACAATTCTTGATACTTAGCCAAAAAGGCTAAAACAAAACTCTCAAAATAATTCCCCCTAAAAGGATTCCAATACTCAATCAAATGAAGTGGAACAAAACTTTGGAAATAAATAAGCCTTGTACTTTTTATGTGGGTTTTATGTGGAACACTTCTACTAAAGAAAATTAGAGTATTAACACTTGGCCCAAAATTTGAAGATGTGTATACTTTGGCTTCTTCTGGACCTATCTCTATAATTTTTCATCACCATGAAAAACCTACTTATATCCATTTACTTATAATGTTGAGTATGCTCATAGCCACCTGATCCATTCATCAATTGGGACCTTGCTCATCTATTTAAACTAGGTAAAAGCTTAATATGTGGGCCAAAATGGCCAACATTTGATTTGAAGAAGATAAATTAATAATCCATTTATTAATGAGGCCTTTTTTTAATATGTATACCTTTCTCAATGATCTCCTTGAATATGTGAGCACATTGAATTTCTAAGTGATAAGATATTTTATTGTGAACTTTTTGGGTGAACACAAATACCAATTATTTATCTATCAAATTATGGATTAAGTGACTAAAAAGTGCTCTCCATCACTATAAATAACTTTGAAATCTCTCACCAACTTTTTGATTATCTTGACTCAAATCAAATACCAAAATCTCATGCTCGATATTTTAGGAGAAATTTTGTACAAATTTATCTGAAAGATCATCAAATTCAAATACCGATTTATTTAGCAACTTAAGGAAGCCACTCTAAGGCCTATCCATCTAGACTTCAAGGAAAAATAAGAAGTAGGTAGATGTCACTATAGGCAACTAGATGGCAAGGAATAAAAAACTCTTTTAAATAATCCCTAGGGTCTCCTTTACAATTGTATTTGTCAAATTTTTGTGGCTCATAACCTAGAGAAAATGGTATTTGGAAATACTCCATGTTAAATGGATATGAGTACACATCATCCAATTTGAATTTTTTAGTCTATTTTTCCATCTAAATGGCTATAATTACATAATTAATCTATTATAGCTCTTGGTTCAATAAACTTGATGTCACAGTTGTTAATGGTTATGGTTGGGTGATCAAAGGTGGGTTATCTTGATTAGGGTATAGTGGGGGAATGGAGTATTGTAGAATGTTGGTTTAGTGGGCCAATTGACCAATAATATACATTTGTGTATTGGGATTAGGCTAATAGTATGACTGTCATGTCCCCATTCTGGCTGACATTGTTTAGCGTGACATTCTACGAGGATTTTGCCTATTCTTGACTCTCGTAGGTAGATAAAGGTGGTGAGAGGGTCTTGTTGGTGATTCGACGGCTCACGACGATCTGGGAGATAGTTTATTTTTATTTTGGAGGCCAAATTGTTATATTTTAATTTTAAAATGTACTTTTATTTTAAATTACTTTTATTTAAAAAAGTATAACAAATTTTGTATGATGTATTACGAAAACTCATGGAAGTTCCGAAAAGTGCATAAATAGACCCTATGGGTCTAGTATTTGGCATCCAGAGTTTATTTTTGATCATTGAATCTCCTTGAGCATTTGTAAGACTGCAGAGTCTGCAAATCGTCAGATTAATCCTTGAGAACGATACCTCTCAAGCGATTTGCATAACTGAGGGTGTGAAAAATCATCCAAAGGGTTGCACTTTGGAAGTGGTATTCAACTACTTCGAGTTGGGCTTATTTGGTACTCAGACATTTGTCTGAGGGTTTGTGTTTTCAGTGGTTGGAACATTGGAGATAGAATTCAGTGATTTCATACCAAGCATTTCAGTTGTTTGGCTTGTACCTGC
Source organism: Torreya grandis (assembly GCA_037957365.1). Classification (NCBI taxonomy): domain Eukaryota; kingdom Viridiplantae; phylum Streptophyta; class Pinopsida; order Cupressales; family Taxaceae; genus Torreya; species Torreya grandis. The sequence goes on along the minus strand of JARHVA010006081.1, from coordinate 70,952 downwards.
AAACAGTACGACAGAATAAAAATTCTAGCAATCAATAAAGACTACGGCGCGGCCTGTCTGGAATTTTTTTTTAAAAAAAAAAAATCCGTACCTGTCCATACGGCCATACAGACTGTACTCGTACGGCATTTTGGCACAGCGACTGATCAAGTTTTGGCAGCAAATAGCAGGTTCTATTTTTTTTATGCAGCAGGGTCCTTGTATATTTGTCTGATCATTTTTTTTGTAAGGCTGAAATAGCCATAGCTATATTAAAAATAAAGGCTGTACTTTTTTTTTCCAGAATTTTTATAATTCTCATGGAAGTAAATTAATGAGACTGATTGCAAACTATTTGATGAAATTACAAAGTTGTATTCAGTGATATTTTTGACAAATTCTTAATGCAATGTAATTTCTGATATTCCGTAAAGTGTTTGACAAAATTCCTTAGTATAAAACCAGTGTTTTTAGTGAGCCCATTAGTAAGGGACATTACAGTGGTATCAGAGCGGTTTCCTGCTAGCCTGATTGGGTTATTTCAGATTGAAGTCAATTAGCAGTATGACGACAATAGGAGACAAGGATTTGGAAGAAAGAATGCACAATGCAAAGGAGAAATTAGAACATCCATTTCAGCAAACAGAGGACCTTCTAAAAACTTTGGAGGAGATGGAAACTTATTTAGGTAAGGTTGATCAGTCAGATTCTAATGCTATGCAAACAGCGTTATCTCCAGCATTTGGTTCGTTGGTGAAGCCCCGATTATTGAAACATCATGATGAGGTGGTAAGACTTGCAACTCTCTCTTGCATTAGTGAAATCCTGAAGATACTAGCTGGCTTTAAGTCTTATGATGATCAGATTATGAGAAAGGTACTTCATGCCATGGTGAAAAGCTTTGAAAAATTGGATGACATTAAGGACCCTCATTTCACAATGAGGGCAAGATTACTTGAAGTATTTGCAAAGTGTAGATTTGAAAACATTATGTTGTCATTAGGTTGTATTGATGACATTCTTAGAATGTTTAATACATTTTGGAATATTATAGATGAGTTTCATTCATGCAATGTATGAGCATCAATGCACTCTATCATGTTCACAATCTTGTTTGAGGAGGAGGATGAAATTTCTAAATCTTTGGCAGAAGATTTATGGTATGTCTGGACAAAGGAAAGGAATTTGTCACCTATGGCATGTACTTGGTTAAAGAGTTTAATTGATAGGACTAAGGATCGTAATACTTTCCTTATGACAGGAAAAAAATTGAATGATGAGTTTGACAAAAATGCTGATCCTATACAGGAAGACAATAACACATCTTCAGGTAATGATTTCTCCTCACAGGTGGAATCGGTTAAAGATGTCATGTAGATTGAGCTAATGGCATCAGAAAGTGATATCACAGGGACACCAAATTGCATGGTTAACACAGATATTGATTCCAGTATAGTTGATCAGAAAGTGAGCATCCAGGACTTTGCAGAAAATGAGTATCAGGGACAGTTGGATGCTTCTTCACATGAGATAAAGGCTAGTAGTCATTCCCTTGGTTTGGCAAGCCAACTGAAGACGAGTGAAAAGGATATTGTCGCGGCCTTATCCCATCATGATAGAATGTATGGGTTGATTGGGAATCACATTTGGATGATTCAACTGCAGGAGAGACAAAAGGAAGTCACAGCAAGTTCATCTTGTGATGACTTACAACAGATCAAGGAGGGCATGGAGGCAATGAAGGTAAATTACATACACCTACTTTCAGATCACGATCATCTCCTTAATCTTGCAAGAATCTATTTAGAATCATTAATGAAGAAGGAAGAAGAGGTTGACCAGCTTTCTCATGAGCTGGAGGATACTCAAAATTCCTTGGTGAATACTCCATTGGCATTACAGGACAAGGAGAGACCTATGGATGAGCATGGCATGGAGTCAAGATTAGTTTCATCTTACACTCAACTTTCTATAGCATGTGGATCATATATGGTCGCTAATGATGTTGTAAGTTCATCTTGCTTTCACATCCTAGATTCAGGGACAATATCTGATAAGTTTGGGGAGTTAGTTGGTATTAGCCATATTATTCAGGTGAGGGGTTTGCTTGAGTTACCAGCTGATTCTAGTTTATGGATATGGACTCGGGATTGTTATATTAGTTTTGGGACTCAAATGACTGTAAATCTTTATCACTCATTGGAAATAGTGATTGTCTGGGTGCTATCATAGCTCTGATTAGCATATTGCATAGTGTTGCCCTTTTTGTGTCATTGGCTTATCCGATGATTATATTAGTTTCTATACACCGGTATTGGGAGTTGTGTACATTTCTAGTCATCCACTTAGGATACAGTGGGCTTATGATGATTCAAGCACATCCGAGTTGTCAGTAATTGCAGATCAGTCCCAGGATTGTATCCAAGCAGATGCAGTGGATAGTTTTGAGGACTTAGTTTCCTCAACAGTTTCTTGCATTGACTACAGGAGTTGTACAGTGTGTGGATTCTCCATACTTGGTACAGTCTCATTCGAGAGTGTTCATCATTGTTTCAGATTTGGATTGTACATTTTGCATAAGCTAGTGGGATGCATTGATGGTATTTACAATATTGGCAGTTTGGGATGTCCACTCTACTTGGATTCTGAGATTCTGAGAGTTTGTTTCTCATGGGTTTCTGACTATGGCAGTGCTGGTTTTGGAGTTTGGTTTAGTATTTGCCAGTTTGATTATGGATTTCTTTTGATTATTTTTCAAAGGATAATGCAGGAGCTTGTGTTGATTGACAGTAGTATAAATCATGATTACATTTGGGATCCAGGTGGATTGATTGGTTTGTTGTTCAGCGATTGCTTGGGGACAAGCAATTTCAGGAAGGGCAGACTGTCATGTCCCCATTCTGGCTGACATTGTTTAACGTGACATTCTATGAGGATTTTGCCTATTCCTGACTCTCGTAGGTAGATAAAGGTGGTGAGAGGGTCTTGTTGGCGATTTGACGGCTCACGACGATCCGGGAGATAGTTTATTTTTATTTTGGAGGCCAAATTGTTATATTTTAATTTTAAAATGCACTTTTATTTTAAATTACTTTTATTTAAAAAAGTATAACAAGTTTTGTTTGATGTATTACGGAAACTCATGGAAGTTCTGAAAAGTGCATAAATAGACCCTATGGGTCTAGTATTTGGCATCCAGAGTTTATTTTTGATCATTGAATCTCCTTGAGCGTTTGTAAGACTGTAGAGTCTGCAAATCGTCAGATTAATCCTTGAGAACGATACCTCTCAAGCGATTTGCATAACTGAGGGTGTGAAAGATCATCCGAAGGGTTGCACTTTGGAAGTGGTATTCAGCTACTTCAAGTTGGGCTTATTTGGTACTCAGACATTTGTCTGAGGGTTTGTGTTTTCAGTGGTTGGAACATTGGAGATAGAATTCAGTGATTTCATACCAAGCATTTTAGTTGTTCGGCTTGTACCTGCAAACAGTCCGGCAGAATAAAAATTCTAGCAATCAATAAAAACTACGGCGCGGCCTGTCTAGAATTTTTTTTTAAAAAAAAAAATCCGTACCTGTCTGTACGGCCGTATGGACTGTACCCACGCGGCATTTTGGCACAGCGACTGATCAAGTTTTGGCATCAAATAGCAGGTTCTATTTTTTTTATGCAGCAGGGTCCTTGTATATTTGTCTGATCATTTTTTTTGTAAGGTTGAAATAGCCATAGCTATATTAAAAATAAAGGCTGTACTTTTTTTTCCAAAATTTTTATAATTCTCATGGAAGTAAATTAATGAGACTGATTACAAACTATTTGATGAAATTACAAAGTTGTATTCAGTGATATTTTTGACAAATTCTTAATGCAATGTAATTTCTGATATTCCGTAAAGTGTTTGACAAAATTCCTTAGTATAAAACCAGTGTTTTTAGTGAGCCCATTAGTAAGGGACATTACAATGACATACATTTTTAGTAAATATTCCAATTTGGATTCAAAATGTGGTTTTGAGTCAAAGAGAATTAGGTCTATGAGGTAAGTATGTCGCCTTATGGAAGGTATTATGCCTAATGAGTTTGATTAGGAACTTAATTCTAACTATTCTAACCCAACTATATAGATATTACTTGTTGATTAAATCCATGTATTTGAATATGTGGCACATGTTGGATAAAAGGAAATTTTTGCCTAATAGGTATTTGTGCTAAGTTGGAACCTCTTTTTTGAAAAAACACATATTGTGAATTGGACCTTTTTTGGGTTTTTGGCATTTACCATCGACCAATAGGGATGTTTTATTGATTAGACATCTATGATTAACCCACCATGTGTTGTGGTGTTACATTGGTCTATTCATATGGTCATAAAATATAATCCATCACTCATTGAGTTGGGGTAACATTTACCACTTATTGGGTTAAAATGTTGGGTAGTACCTAATTGCTTGTCACCTAGTGTTACCCACTTGAAGAAGTAATTATTTGAGGAGTGGGAATAATCTATTGTGATTAAGAACTAGGAATTCATACACCCTATTGTTGTAAACTACTTGAAATATCAAAAAGAGGCACTTATTTTTGTACATTATTTTTTAGTGTATTTAACCCACTTTGGTCTAAATTGGGATCCACTTGTGTGTTATCCACTACATTTGGCACATGGTCTTGAGTAGAATCCACAATCACTTCCTCAGTGATTGGGACATTGGACATGTCACCTACTAGAATAATTTTATAAAAGGGGTCCACACTCATATTAGTATGACCCAATGAATCAATTGACACTCTTGTTAAGGGAGATAGCTCTATTAGTAGGGTTTTTGATATGGCCATAACATTGAAATTCCATACTAGATTAAGATAAGTCTGATATGCTTGTTGCATTTACATGAATTGGTCCACCATGGGACCCTTTCCCTTTACATGCACATTTATATTTTAGTTTGGCATCAACATGAGTGCTTGATGGTAACTAATAGTGGCTTGCTCGATGGGTTTAATTTGAGTTATATTACTAGCTGATATAGCTAGACTAGGTATACTCTCAAAGGGAAAATCTACCAAAAACTTGGCTCTTACCTCTATGTCCCTAGCTAAAATTTTATCCTTGTTATCAAGCAAGTGATGATCGAACAAGTATAGGTCATAGCTTATCATTGTGGTAATGTATTAGGGATGTTGTTGGAATTGTTTGATAACATATGGCATATTAGCAATGTATTGAGACATATGTTCTTACTCTTGACCTAGATAAAGAGGTGTACTAACTAGGTATAGCACTAATGTATGTTTCCCTTGTTCCACATATTGAGTAGGGTAAGGGGATATGGATCTATCTCACAAACTATGTCATCCCCATATGTGTCTTGAATAAATGGATCAATTGTGACTATGATTTCATAATATAAATTGTATATGGTCCCACTATGTGTGTAGTGAGGCATATACAAAACTACAAATAATGTCTCACATAGAAAAGGTCTATAGTTTTAAAAACACTTAAAACATAGTCTAAGAATATTGGTCAATGCTTACAAATATATTGAAACTTCTATATGGAAAACTTATTCTATTGTTTAAAATGGTTTAAACTTGTCTTAGAATGTATCTCTTCTAAAAAATTATCAATGCAAATTTGGTCTCAAATATCTCCAAAAATCTAAGGTCTTTCACACAAATGGTTAAATAAAAGGCAATTTTAAATCTTGGTCTTATCAAAGTGTGTATGCAATGGGAAATGAAACATATATATAAATCAATCCTAGCTCAAAGAAGATAAATCCTAATTACACTTCCGATTGGAGATACATTAGATAATCAAGGTCATGACAAATATGGATCCACTAGACATAGCCAAGGGATCTCTTACCATAGTAATATCATTAGGAAGGGTTACAAAGCTTCCAATCAATCAAAACTATGCAATAACCCTAACTTAGTCCTATGTTTTCATATTCACTAAACTAATAATAAGTAAATTAAAAGTCTAATCTAGTGCTCACCAAAGCTTTTGGCCTAGGGGGGTAGGAATAAACTTAAAAATTAAACATACATAGAATACATATACTCAAGTTAATGTATATGTAATCCTAATGCATGGAAATAAAGTGAAAATACACATCTATCTTCTCTTATAAAAGAGGAACAAAGTTAGAAATACTTACCTTTGAAGATAATCCCATCGAGGCTCAATCTCTCCCTTGGAAAAGGTGTTTTGTAAGAGGTTTTTATGGTATGTAAGGATGACAAGAATAAATTAGATCTAGGATACACAACCTATCAATGGATCCAAAAGACTTCTCCATAAGATAAGATTAGTACCTCCAAAGAAAGTATGAAACCCTAAGCTTAATCTTCAAGTAGAAAGGTGGATAAGTAGATGCAAAATATATCTTACTTCTTCTCTTATCTATATTAGTGTTTGGGCCCCTTTTTGGTAAGACTTGGTCCCATGCCAACTAAGACACATCCCAAAGCATGGAGACTATTGGAGGAAGTGAAAGACCCCTTTTTATACACTTTGGCACTGACTAGATCAACTCTTAGAGTCCCCATGCTAACTAGTTGATAGTTGAAGAGCATCACAAGCCTTAAGGCATACCTAACCAATACTACACATGTAAGCTCAAGGATCAAGGAGCATGAAGGTTTAAATAGTGGAGTAAATAGGCTAAATAGCATGACCAAAAACTCAGCATGCACCTAGTTGTCCTATATGGTGTAATAGAGTCAACAAGCTCTCACCTAATCATCCTTCAACACACACCTATCTAGTTAGCAAGAGGAGTGGCTAGCACTTATTTCAAGGTGACCTACAAGAGTGAAAGGGGAGGATTGGGTTTTATATCAAAGCCCTAGTGAATTTGGGAGTGATACTATAATTAGGCCCTTTGAATGACAAATAGAAAGTGTAAGACACTCTCATCTATGAGCTTCTGGTATAAGTAGAATAAAATTGATTAGCAAAGGTTATTAATAGTCATTATAATAGAGTAAGACATCAATGAATTAATATAAGTTACTATTGCTTTATGATAAATTATTTTAAAATGGTTGTGGTTTTCTTTACCTACATAATCTATTGATGAGCTGGGATCCCACCCTACTAGTAAGTGGCACCTTCATGCCAGTTAGCTCTCTTAACTACCATGAAGATATCTCATGCTAAACAAAACACCAACTAAAAACCTCAGTATGAATGGACAACCCCATGTGGACCCCTTGGATTTCATGCACTAATAAGGCTCTGACCCTCCTCTATTTTATCTTGTGCTAGACTACCTCATGAACCCTTTAAAACCCTATATAACCCCTTAGATGCTAACATGATGAAACTAACCCAATTAGGACCTAGTCCCTTCATTGTCACACTTTGGGTGAGTGCATAGGTTTGCACTTTATGTGAAACTAAAGCTAGTGCATCAATGTGCTTAAATTTTGTGTGTTAAACCCTAGTCCCACTATGTCTAACTCCCTTGACCCTAAAAATCCTTGGCTAGAGTTGTGCGCATGGCCAAGCATTATGCCTACTTAAGTAACACACTTTAACTACAACATTTTGGTTCTATTTCTGGGACTTATTCAATTTCATTTCTAATATTTTATCATAGAGTAATGCTCTGACTATCACTCAATAATATTGAGCACTGGCTAGAGTAAGTTGAAGACTACTTTGCATAGAAGCATCCCATATGCCAAGGAGAAAATCCATGAAAATTGGTGTAGACTTATATATACGACCCATTATATGAAGTATTCTTATATGATCTATCTAAGCATGTATATAAATGTTTGGATGCATATGTTGATACTTGATGCAGAAATTATGGGCAACACCTTGAGTGGACCATAGAGCATGTAAGGAGGTTGGAAAGCCTAAATGAGGTGTAGATGCACACCATAGATAATGGTGGGACAATTCTTTGTATAGTTATTTGTTGGAGTTCATAGTGTTGACCTTTTCATGATTATAATAAGTAGAGCATGAGTTTCTTTGAGAATTGAGGGGTACATGCATCATAGGACTCTTCATCGAGATAAAGAAGCTCATGATTGAGTACAGGATAGAGACCATAAGGAATGAAGGCTAAAATTCCATGCACATATGGTCAAACATGAGGGGAAAAAGGGGGAAGTGTAGGAAGGGTGCCATGAAAGAGGAATAATAACTTAACACCTGAGACATCTAAAGGTTGAACTAAAGTAAGTGTAGATGACAACTGATGGAAGACCTAGAAATTGAAAGTGCTGAGAGGACCTCTAGCAAGCAAGAAGGGCATGGGGAAGGATATTTTGAAATACCATAGCATGATGAGATAGAAGAGGAAATAAATGGTCAGACTCTATAGATGGGTGTGGGATGCAATGAGTTCCTAGAAGATGAGGCACTTAGAGATGCACAAAAGGCACCTACCCCTTTTAAACCTGAAACACAAGTCCATGCACTAGATCCTCCCCTTAATAATAAAATAATTATAAATAAAACTATTACCCTAGTCAACTATAATTGGACCAAGATTTTAGATCAAGAATTTGTGATTGAATAAGTGATCCCATATAAAGAGCTAAGCAACAAGATGGTTGAACAAGTGAGCACTAGTCTAAGCAAAGTGAACACAAGTGAAAATATTCCCATGAAAGGAATGTCAGTCATGCTAATTGGGCAATAGCCTATAGTAAGTGGTATAATGCCACCAGTGAGTGGAGCCATGATGTTAAGCTCTATGGCACAACCTCCTCTATTAGGGTCAATAATTAACCCTACTAGTGGGGGTATTTGGGGACCACCCACTATACAAATATAAGGAGGTTAGGCACCATATAATCTCATACCACTACCATAGTATATATACTATGAGATGGCCATACATCTACCTGAGTATTATAGATTTGAGAATGCCACAAAACATGTGCTAAAATGTGAGTTATAGTGGTATGATTTAGGTATTACTCAGCCTAAATATAAGGAAACGCATTTTGTGATAACCCTACTAGATCGTGCTCATACTTGATATCAAAATTTTGACCCAAACTAGGATATGGTTGACTATGACATGTTAAAGGAAGAATTATTGAAAGATTCTGACATTCTTGAGTTTAAATAGCAGAGCATCATGGTTCTTTTAGGAGATAAATCAAGGGTTAATTAAAAGTGTGCATATGTATGATGCATGGTCCAAGACTCTCCTCTCCAAGCTTCCTTAAGATATCCACCCCTCCTAATATGCACAATGGTTTTTTGGGGGCATATTAGTGCCATTTAATATGGCACTATCCATGAATACCTTCATATAACTTCAAATAGTGATTGAGGTTGTACTTTAGGCTAAGGCTATAGGAAGCATTGACACTAAGATTAGTCCCTTCATGGAAGAAAATATTGCATTGATAGCCTCTCAATTGTAAATATTATTACTAGATAGGCACATGACTCTCATAGTGGGATATGGTGTACCAACTATGAGACAAAGGGGCACACTAAGAAAAACTACCAATGTAAGAATGTCTTCACAATAATCCTCAGTTGTGAGGTTTACCATGGAGCACATGACTCCCAAAACTCTCCCTTATTGTAGCACACTGGTCAACTAAATACTACAATTTATTGCAAGATGTTTGATGCCTACATACACATAATGGTGGAATATAAAGTAATTAATGACATGTGTCAAAACATAGAGAGAGGTGCAAGGTAAGCCACAACTTTAGGAAGGGCTAGGTAGGCCAACAAAATGAGGGTTATGGCTAGAAAAACATGGGTTATGACAAATAAAGAGGAACATGAGGCCAAGGAGGTGGACACGATGGAGGGATGTTCCCACCATGATCTTGTTATAAGTGGCGGTCAACTGAGAATTATAAATGTGACTTCCCCACACACCCAACATGTGGGTACTACCGAGGCCCACACATAGTCAACAACTACCCATATCTTTATAAGAAGCTAATGTGAAGTCAGTCTAGCATGGATAGAGGAGATGCTATGGTACATCATGAGTCCAAATAAGGAATATGGGCCCCCAAGCCACACCAAACTCATAAAGGGCCACTAAATGTGAAGATCATGATGTAGAGTGGGTACACCACTCAGCCACTTACCATACCAAACCAAGACCTATGCCTAGAATATGGTGAGTTAAGATACACCAAGTGCATAACATATCTTGATCTAAAATGAGAACCATATCTTGATCTTATGTTAAAAGGATATATTTTAGTAAGTGATGACCATGATATAAGACTTGTAAGGTGAGATCTAGTTGGCTAGATATTTGGAGGCATAAGCCATCATGATGCATAGAAGGAAAGACTAGTAGGAGGTTGAATTCTAAGAGTTAACTAAGATCCTACTCCTCTTATAGATGGAAGTAGTACTATCCCTAATAAAGGACTTGCTCTTAAGGCATGCAAAGATAGTACTAGTGTAGGAAGCCATCCCCTAGGCAATAGAGATTACAACACTACATATAGAGTGGACACAAGAAGTAAGGCATACTCATAACACTGTGTATGACTAGGAATTGATAATAGATGCCACCATCAATGGGTGGTTGATTTTTGAAGTATTGGTTAACACAAGCATAGAGGTTAATATCCTAACCAAGAACACCTAGGAGAAGATAGAAAATCTACCCTTGATATCATTACCACACACATTATTCATGGTGAATAAGACCTGAGCATAGCCCATATGAATCTTGAAGAGAACCATAGTGGACATCATGGGAACTGAGTTCCAAGCTAACTTTGAGGTCTTAGAGCTAGCAAAGGAGGATAACTACTTGGCACTCTTAAGAAGGCCATGGTGCTATTCAAATAATGCTAATATGCACTTCAAGAATCACTATATGACTTTCAAAAATGGAAAGGAGAGGGTGGTGATACCTCTCTCAAGCAACCAAGTGTCACATTACATTGAGAGTGTTAACCTTGAGGATAAGGTTAACCACATTTATAACATCGTGGCATAGGATATTGAGACTCTCAATCCCAATGAACAAGGGGTGCTCACTTTGGAAGATGGCCAATCAGCCTTAGATATAATGAATGTAGCTTGAAAATGTTGATTTGAATAAGCTGATGAGGTCACTAGGTATAAATTCCACCTAGTGTGAAAACTTGGACTTGGACTATTTGGCACATGGTTGATAAGAATTACACAACACCAAAATAATTTGACCCATTACACCAAGAAGATAGGAAAGTGAGTACTTTAGCTAAGTAAAGGAAATCTTGAAACACTTCCAAAGTATGAAATAAGCCATCCTATTGAAAATTATGTGCAGGATACTAAAGTTTGTATCCCAAAAGAAGTTGATTGATTGGGCACATTAGTGTAAACACTAAAGAGTATTATAACATGTTGGTGGGCCACATAAAAAACCTGGCTTGCCCATTTGGTAGGATATGAAGGTGGTTATGTCTATTATATTTGGCAAGAGTAATGAGAATCTAGACATACTCCCCTATGATGGAAATTCTAACCCAATTGTGCACATCTAGCTTTGTGAAGAAACTTGGGTGATGTGGTGAGAAAATGCACTATGAAGCCTATGGGTGCACACCTTCTATATAACTGTGAAGACATGGGTGTGAGCATGGTACATTATAAATGAGATGTACTAGGAAATAGGAAATTGTGATGTGATAAAGGAGAGTTTTATGCATACTTTTTACTTCTCTTCATATAACCTCAAATTACTAGAGCTGCTATAGGTCCTTTATTGAGCTATTTTTGAGAACATGGTTATCTTAGAGGAGCATTTAAAAGAGATTCTCAACAAAAAAGGACTAGCACTCCTAAATTTCTTCAAATAAATGATGATCCATAGTGACTCTAGTGAATAAGATAATGAGACCTAGAAGGAACATAATTAGAGGGCTCTAACAGGAAAGAAAAAGCTAGTGCACTTCATTGATGACAACTCTCTAGATGACGAAGACCCAATGTACCTCTAGGATGAGATGATAGATGGAATAATTTAGGTCAAAGATTCCCACCAAGAGATAAATGAAACTTATTATGCACCATTCAAGACCACCCAAGTAGACATCATCACCAAAGGTGAGCCCAAGATGGCCACCATAGGTGCATACTAGTCTAAGGTGGAGATCAAGTGCATCATTGAACTCTTGAGGGAATTTTAAGATCTATTCCCATGAATCTATAAGGAAATGAAGGGAACCCACCCTTTATTAGTAAAATTGAGTATAAAATTTGTATATGGTGTAAGACCAATAAAAAAATACCCCTATTAGATGATCCCCAATCTCTATGCCAAGGAGAAAGTGGATATTGATGGGATGTTAGCTACTAGTGTCATCTACCTAGTGAAGAAATCTAAGTGGGTGAGTTTTATGGTCATTAGCATAAAAAATATGGGTGAATATGAGTTTGCATTGAATATAGGATGATAAATGTTGTTTGCATCAATGACCCTTTCTTAACACCTTTCATTGATGAAGTCCTAGATGGCATCATAGGGTGTGAAATATACACCTTCACTAATGGATTCTTAGGTTATCATCAAGTGTAAATAGAGGAGGACATGCCCAAAACCATCTTCACAACTAAATGGGGTTGTTTCACTTATAATAAGATTCCCTTTGGGCTTAAGAATCTACCAACCATGTTCTCTAGGGTGATGATCACCACTTTCAAAGACTTCATTCACAAGTTCCTATAAGTATATCTCGATGACTAGATCATGTATAGTCTTGTACAAGACCATCATGATAACCTAAACCTTATGTTCAAAAGGTGCAGATAGCTCTAGATATCATTGAATTTGAATAAGTGCATATTTTTAACCCCATTCAACACACTACTTTGACACATCATCTATAAGGATAGACTACTCATTGATCTAGTAAAGATTGTAATAATTATCTAGCTCCGAACCCCTTCTATGTAAAAGGATGTTCACACCTTTCTACGTCATTGCAACTACTATAGGAAGTTTATAAGGAGATACACAAAAATTGTTGTGCCTCTAGAGGAGCTCTTATGCAAAGATGGCTCATTTTACTGGGGTGATGCATAAGAAGAGGCATTTGACACTTTAAAGCTAAAGTTAACAAGTGCACCAATACTTCAATTTCTCAACTAGATGACTCCTTTTTATGTCCATGTTGATGCATTAGGATTATCCATTGGAACTATTTTGGCACAACTAGGTGAAGATAACATGGACCACTCCATTTCCTTTACAAGTAAAAATCTAATGCAAGCTAAGAAAAACTATACCACCATTGAGCATGAAGTGTTGGCAATGGTCTACACCCTACAAAAATAGAATTTGGGGCCAAACCACTTATCCTACATTGATTTTAGTGATATCATGGCACCAATTAAGGATGATATGCTACACATGCAATTCTATAAAGTTCATCATGTTCCTAAAGACTTTATGAAGATTGTTGCTTTCCTAACCTCAAGGCTAGCACCACAAACACTATCTTCTAAAGAGAAGAAGTAACTTGCTAGCCATGCCTCCCCCTTCTAGCTCATTAAGGGAGAGCTATACAAGATGAGTAGTGATGAGGTCTTGTGATGATGTGTTTTGGAACATGAGCAACACTCTATCCTTTAGGAAGCTCATGAAGGGATAGATAGAGGACATTATGCTAGAGACATAATGGTGTGCAAGATCTTAAAATTAGGGTCATAATGGCCAAGCCTATTCAGTGATGCTAAGGAATATACATGGGCATCTGATGTATACTAGTGCATTAGAAATCCAAATCATTATGATGAGATGCTTCTTATCCCTATTCTAGCCCATGCACCATTTTAGAAATGGGCCATTAAATTTGTATGACCAATCAACCCTATAGCATAGTGCAAAGGAGCTAGATATATCCTTATGGCAACTAACTATTTCACTATGTGGGTTGACGCCATACTAACTAAAACTTTTGTAGCCACAATAGCCATGTAATTCATCTAAGAGAACATCATTAGCTAATATGGGCACCTAATAGGTTTGACTAGTGATAGGGGAATTTATTTCATCAATGAGATGGTGTACATCCTTTTGATGGTATACATGGTGGCATATCATAAGACCACCCCATATCATCCCCAAGCCAATGGCATGGTTGAGGCCTTCAATAAAATAATTAAAATGTGCCTCACCAAGATATGCAATGTAGGCCATAAGGATTGGGATGATCATGTATCTACAGTACTATGGGCCTACTGAATGATATACAAGCACCTAAACAAGGCTACACCATTCCAACTAGTGTTTGGCACAAAATTGGTTATGCCCATAGAGATTTTAGTAACTTTCTTATGTATCACATGTAGTGGCTTTCTTAACAACTAGGAACCTTTAAGTGCAAGGTTGGAAGAATTAGAGCTTGGATGAGAGACACACCTAGGTCAAGTAGGGTCAACAAATTAAGAAGGTGATTTAAAAGAGGTGGTATGACAAGCATATAAAGCATGAGGTGTTGATCAAAGGAGCCTTAGTTTTGATATATGACTCCAAATAATTTTAGTACCTAGGTAAGCTATAGATTCTATGGATGGGTCCATATGTCATCCATCACATTTTAGAAATAAGCGCATGCAAATTGCACATGCTAGCTAGCATGATGCTTCAATGGCATTTCAATGGCAACCTATTGAAGCCTTACTAGTAATAGGGTGGGACTCATGCTAAGGATTCTATGACTATTTTTTCAATATTTAGTTTGAATTAAAATGACAAAAATAAAGTTTGTCATGAGTGAAACCATGTGATTCTTTAGTTTTTCTTTGGTTCTTGGGGTATAGCTAGGTAATCAATGATGTGAGATGGATGTAGAGATCCCCATGTTTTACTGCTTGACACATAAACCAAATTGGGTGAGTCAATCACTTGCACCACCATTGAATGATTCTAGACACCTAATTTGTGGGCATGTGAAGCCTATAAATCAAGTATTCATAGAAAAAGACACACCCATGTAAGAGGCATAGTGTGAGATGGTAATAGGAACCCTTGAATATGTTGAACCATTGCAAGACTAATGAAAGAGAAGATACTCAACTAGGTTGGGCACAAACCAAGATAAGATGATGTTCAATAAGGTTAGATGCAAGATGAGTAGAGAAGACACTCAAATCTATTAGGTACAAGATAAGAAAGATGATGCACTTCTTATAACATGTGTAAAATAGATGAAGATACCAAGCATTGAAGGGCTAGTGCAAGGAATTTGTATGAGGTGTGGATAGGTAAAGGCAAGATGATATATGAGAAATTAACCAAGACAAAGGAATACATTGAAAGAGGAGTGAAACTAGAAGAAGTGGAATTGAAGAGGCTAAATTGTGTGCATGCGACATGCTATGCCTAGGTTGCTATAAGTAGGTAATGTTCATGCCAAAAAGACACACAAAAAGAGATCATCAAAGACAAATGGAGTCCACCTAGGAAGAGTGGGAAGTGACTATTTGAAAAAGGATGTCACATCACCAAAAGACTAGTAGAAATAATTAATGTGATGGTGAAAAAAATATACATAATTAATGTAGATGGGACATGAAATCCTCAAAGATCTCACAATCCCTAAGAAACCCATCAATCAAGTTAGGTCATTGGTATTAATCATGATGGGTGACATACCCAGCTATAAATAGGGTAAATGGTGAATGAACAAGGTTACAAATACATGTTAAATTAACTAATAACCAGAGCCAAATGACCTCAAAAGAGTGAAGTATCAGAAAGCAAATAGTGCATCAAGTGCAAAATTGGTATAACAAACTAGAATGGGAATTGCATCATGAGTGAAGAGGTGTAGCAAAACTAGAGTAGAGAAAGGAAAACTATAATAGACACCAGGACACCATTAATAACTAGAGAAGCTTAGATAGGTAACTCATGCCAAGCCAAAATTAGGGGTTTTAGTAAGTCACACCTCCCATGCTTCAACACTAGTAGATTCAAAATGATAAAGAAGTAGAAGGAATCTAGATATGAAGAGATGTGACTCAAAAATCAAGTAGGTTCAAATAGTAGAAGAAGTGGTTACCACCAAGACAAGGGTGTAGGTAATAGAAGCAGTCAACATTGCGGTGGTGGAAGCCAAAGTGTTGACCAAGATGTCCTACCAACACATGTAGTTCTCACCTGATGTATCAGTGGGTGAACCTTGGTGCTCATTTGTGTATGTATTATAGCTATGGGATTATAACCATTGAACATCAAGTCACTATCAAGACTTGACACAAGATTGGATGGTGGACATTGGGTGCAAGATCCTAAAGGGAGATGAAATTTTTGATATCTTAATTTGAAACAGGTTAAAGGATTTAGTCATAACTCAACTCTATAAGTTTCCCTATTTTGGAAAGTTAGAGGATATTTTTTAGTTCCTCCTCTCATGCATGCATAAAGATCATGTGTACTTCATAGGGTTGTGCATGAAGATATCTATGTACCTGATCAACAAGATAACTGAATTACCAAACTCTAAAAAAGACATCAATTATCTAATGGGTGATGATGAGGAGGTGGATTTCATTTCAAATCTCCTTAATTACTTTAAAAGGGGGTACACTTTCCCCATTATCAACTGTGAAGACCCAAGCACAAGGGTAGTGGTATGACTGGTAAGCTCAAAGCTATGCCTAAGAGGGAGATGGACCGATGTGTCCAAGGCATACCTGTTTCTATGCAAAATTGCTTTCTACATTCAAAAGAAGAAATAAGAAACTAAGGAAATGGTTAAGGCTAGAAGTACCTGATAAAGTTGAGCGCACCGTAAATCCAGACGTTTGTGAGATTCTCCTCTTTGGCTGTGGAGGAATGACACCTGCGAAGAAAAAGAGACTGGACGAAAAATGTTAGTCAAAGATATGGTGGGTTATTAGGCGAACGCCTGATCCCAGAAGTATGAAGACTCCCTAGAAGGATATCAACCCACTGATAAAAAGCGTAATATTGGACGAAAGCAGATAATGGAAGATAAAATGATAGAAAATAAAATGCGTACCTGATATGCAGCACTATTCTGTACAGTCACCGGCGTCGGTCTCTGTGGTGCCGGCGTCGGTTAGGAAGATGCCGACGTCGGTTAAGGTGCCGTCGTCGGTCGGGGTAGTGACCGGCGTCGGTAGGGGCAGGTTCTGGGAAAGTCTGGACAGGTTCGGGACAGGGCTGAACAGAGTCAGGATAGGGCTAAACAGAGTCGGGACAGGGCTGAACAGAGTCGGGACAGGGTCTGATAAGGTCAGGGTAGGGTTTTGGACAGAGTCAGGACAGGGTCTGGGAGAGTCGGGACAGGGTCTGAGAGAGTCGGGACAGGGTCTGGGAGAGTCGGGACAGGGTCTGAGAGAGTCTGGGGGAGTCGGGACAGAGGCAAGGATAACAGAACTGATAAATAATAACTGAGAAAGAAATGAAATAAACAGAATAATACTTACCTGGTAGAAGACGCGATGAAAGCCATGGTGTACAGATTAGTTGATGTCGTAGTGTTGATGATTGCTCAGAGTTCGCAGGTTGATGGAGGAATTCGCAGGTTGGTTGCTCAGCGTTTCTTGGATAGCGTTCGGGGATCCTAGCTCAAATGGCTGGCAGAGGTTGATGAAGGCGGGAGACGGGGACGGTTCCAGAAATGGTTCGTCAACCATTTCAGGAAACTGAATGGTAACTGATAACGGACCAGGGGAAGGTGACCGACGTCGGCAGGATTGTCGACGTCGGCCGATAGGTGACCGACGTCGGCGACATCGGTCGGGTAAAGACCGACGTCGATAGATGCATAATGGGTATAGAGTCTAGTTTTAGCTCTGTGTTCATCTTTACATGCTGCCAGGGTCAAGGTTGGTGAAACAAGTGATCGACAAGGGTTCAATAGGCGAAGAAGAATAAGACGGGGAAGGACCAGGGGAGTCGACACGATTTCGGTGTCTACAATACCTATGCCTAGCATATCACATGATGTAGGGGGTAAATTTCAAAATGACATATTTCATCATTACTAAGATGACCAAGAATATGCTAGAGTGACACAATGTGAAGGGGACATTTATATGGGGCTCCATCCTCATCTTGATAATCATAGAAGAGATTAGAATCCTTGACGGTGTAGGAGATAAATTGTGGTTGTTTCCAAAACACCATAAAAGTTTGGCATAGAAATACAAAAAATTCACGTACCCCATGGCCTTCAACACCAAGTATAAGACCATGTGCTAAAGTGGTGTGATCAATACATAGAGGCCTTCAAGTTAGAGTGGTGCATCTTGCAAGGGCTCTTAGTGAGCATGTTTGGAATGGTGACCTTCACCATCATGCAACACTACTACATCATTCATCTAGCACTCAAGAATAGTAATAAGTTAGGATAGTTTAAGCTTATTTTTTCCTTCTTGATTGAATTTTTTAGGGATGAGCTCAATAGAATCTCCAATGCACAAAGCCTTAACATCCCAGTCCAAGAACTAGATATAGAAAGCTAGTTAATGAGGCATAGATTTCCTTATCTGGATGGAGGCACAAAATAAGATGAAGATGATGCCTCAAATTAGATGAATATCAATCCTATGTAAGAGGTAATGATCCATGACTTCATCCATATATTTTACTATGTGATGAAGCTCAAAATAAAGGATGATGGCATGGGGTCAAGCATTAAGAAACAAAGAGACCCCCAATCCTAATTAGGAAGGAAGGAACCCCTATGCCCCTAGAAAATAAGAATCTCCCAAAAAAGAAGAGTGGGGAGACATTGGAAGAGATAGAGGAAAGGTTAAAGCTAAAGATAGCTTTAGAAGGGGAAGCCTCAATGATAGAATCACACCAGAAGCACGTGCATTTTGCATCTCAAGCCTTTAAAATCCCAAAGGGGAAAAAGAAAGAGAAGGTCCCTTCCCTTGTGCTTTAAGAAGACACATCAGAGGAGGGATCAGAAGAGGAAGAATGGGGACAAGATACCTACATTGCATCTGAGGATGTAGAGTCATCCCCTAGTGAACAATCCCCTTCACCTCCTCATGCATAACTAGAAAAACCAAGGTACAGGCTGAGGAGACTTGGTTCCTATGAGGTTGAGACCAAAAGGTCATAGGAGCTAAGGGAGTATAAAGAAAAGATGTCCAAAGTAGGGGTGCCCATTAGGGTCATCAAAATGGTAGAGGTAAAGGAGAAAAAAAGTGAAGTAATGCATAGGGCATAAAGGGAAGAAATAAGTAAGGCAGGCAAAACACTTAAAGAAGTAACTCCCTCTAGTATAGATAATAAAGAGGAGGGGCTACTAAATAAATGGATATCAATGGGCTTGGATCAAGGCCACATCAATGTAGTACTTTCCTTAAACTAGAGGTGTAATGGCCTCAGGCCTAACCCAAGTTGATATTGACTAGCTTGAGGCCAAAAAGGTTAAAAAGAGGGAAAGAAAATGTGTTACATAAGCAATGTAGAGAAAGGTTGAGGAAGGGAAGGCAAAGAAAGAAGAAAGGATGGAGAAGGAATAGATAAAACATGCTTAGTAGAAGGAATGAGAAGCAAAGGAAACCCAAGAGGAAAAGGCATGCATGATAGAAGAATGGGAAAGAAAGAAAGGTTCTGTTAGCATGGAGCCCAAAGAAGAAAAAGATGAGGTAGCACTTGGCACTGACACCCAAATAGTAGAATAAGCCACATAGAAAGTAGGCCCCAGTTATGAGAAGGTGTTTGAGAAAAAAAGGGTGATAATATCACCTTAGAAAAACAAGTGAATTAAGAGACACCACACCAAAAGGAGGATGAGGGGAAAATTCTACCAAATAACCCCCACAAGAACAACAAGATGGTAAGCCTAGCATCAAAGAGGAAAGGGAGTAAGAGGAGATAGTTGAAGAAATGGGGGCAGTGAAGAAGAAGAGCTCAAAGAAGAAGTAGACATTGAGCTTGAGAACCATGAAAAATCACATATGGAATTTAAAAAAGATGGTGACTTCTACATGATGGAGTTTATGCCTTGAAGAATTGATACAACACTTATGCACCACCAAGTCTCATGGGCCATGAGTTACTACATCGATGATCCAAATTTTTAGGTCCCTATAAGGGCCATCCAATGTGCCAAAATACCAAAAAAGGGCCATGAATATCACCTAATTAACCCCCATGACCTAAACCCCATGCACTGAGCCAACACTTTGATCAAAAAGGCAACCTCTATGGTGCACAAGAACATCCTCAATGATGTTTGTGCCAATAACTAGAGGAAAATTGCTAAAAAATGGAGAAGGAGCTTGAAGAAACCAAACTAAAGCTTTGATAACTAATTGAGAACATCAAGGAAGTGGATCCCTCCCTCTAAGATGACATCAACTACTCTGGCTTGAAGGAGGTTGACTACATCTACATGCTCATTGAGTGGATGATCCCTAGGTTAAAGCTAGTGTTAAAAGAAAAAGAAGACCCTTATGAAGCTATAAGGGGTGAGATAATGAATAAAATGGAAGAGATTTAATATCTATTCACTAAGCTCAAAGGAGGCATTGAATAAGTAGACAACATTTTATACAACTTCACATGACATGCATAGATCATTGATGCACACCTCAAGAAGACAAATGGGGAAAAGGATGTCTTGATCTAGAATTCCTTCATAGTTTCAAGGATCAAGTACATGTAGGTGATGTCACAAGTCAAATCCCTTAACACCCAACTAAAAATAAAATATCAAGACTTGGAGGTGGTATTTTTCACCTTCTAGACAAAGGCCAATGAGCAGGGTAAATTCCTAGATGGAGGGGTGAGAAAGGCAAAGGAAAGGCTGGAAGCCTTCAGAAAAGAATTAGAAATCATGGATGTACTTTCTCTAGAGGTAGAATCTATATAATTGGATGGAACCATTGAAGATTTGAGAGGAGCCATCTAAGGCTTTGATAATTTTAAGGAAGATTTATAGTAGGGTGTGCTCGAATTCTATGCACCTAAGGTGCTTCAGGGCTAGTCTAGGGTGGATTAGAAGTTTTGTATGGGGTGATGTTGGGGAAAATTTTTAATAATACATGGTCCTACACCAGATAAGACACATCCCAAAACATGGAGACCCTTGGAAGAAGTGAAGGACAACTTTTTGTACATTTTGGAACTGACTAGATCAACTCTTAGAGTCCCCATGCCAGCTAGTCAATGGTTGAAGAGTATCATAAGCCTTGAGGCATACCTACCTAGTAAAACACACAATGTCTTAGGGCTTGAAGAGTATGAAGGTTTAAGTATTGGAGTAAATAGGTTGAATTCCATGACTAATAACTTGGCATGCACTTGGTTGTCCTATATGGCATAATGGAGTTGACAAGCTCTCACCTACTCATCCTTCAGCATGTGCCTATCCAGTCAGCAAAAATATTGGCTAGTGTTTATTTAAAGGTGACCTCCAAGAGCAAAAGGGGAGGATTGGGTTTTATAATGAAGTCTTAGTAAATTTATGAGTGATACTAGTAGTAATCCCTTTAAATGACAAATGGAAAGTATAAGCCATGCTCATCTGTGAGTCTCTGGCATAAGTAGAATTAAAATCGATTAGCGAAGGTTATTACTAGTCATTGAAATAGAGTAAGACATCAATGAATGAATATAAGCTACTATTGATTTATGATAAATTATTGTAGAATGGTTTTTATGTTCTTTACCTACATAATTTGTTGATGATTTGGGATCCCACTTGGTAGTAAGTGGTTCTTTTGCACCACTTAGCTCTCTTAACCACTGTGAAGATCTCTCATGCTAAACACAACACTAGCTAACAACTTGAGGATGAATAGACAACCCCATGTGGACCCCTTTTCTTAAATTCACCGATAAGGCTCTAACCCTCATTTATTTTAGCTTATGCTAGACTACCCCATGAACCCCTTAAAACCCTATGTAACCCCTTGGCTAATAACATGACACAACTAACCCAATATGGACCTAGTCCCTTTGCTATGACACTTCAGGTGAGTGAATAAGGTTCATTCCTTATGTGAAACTAAAGCTAGCATGAGAGTGTGCTTAAATGTTGTGTGCTAGACCCTGTTCCCACTGTACCTAGTTCCCTTAACCCTAGAAATCCCTGATAACTAGAGTTGTGTGCATGATTGAGTGTCACACCTACTTAAGTGACACACCTTAACTATAATAATTATAAATAATGAAATGGATGTGTTTATATAGGCATTTATAAATCTAGAACTTTTTTAATGTTTTGTCGATAGATTTGGCCCAATCAAATCTATATTGTTAATTGATAATAACAAGTATCAATTAGAATACTAAGTTGTCCTAGTCAACTCTGTATTGTAAACTATCAAAAAGGTTTTTAGTCTTAGGAAGGGCTAATGAAGGAAGAAAATTACTAGAGGAGGGTACAAGATAAGAGATAAGGCTTAGGTAAGTACATAGGATAAGTTTATGTTGATATCAAGTGGTTGGACAAATGGTAAGAATGATACAAATCCATAACAATTTTATGAAGCACCAATGGTCTACCTACCCCTTTTATAGTGCACCATTTAAGGCATGCACTCAGAGAGATTGAAACTCAATAGGTTCCTACAAGATAAAAAGTGTTAGTAAGCATTAAAGTTAATAAAAATATTGTGTGTATGCATATGCCCCACTTGAATCTCATCACATGTCATGTGAGTATAATAGGGGATGGTGATTCGAGAAAGAACATAACAAAACATGAAACTAAGATAAGTAAAAATGGCATATGAAAAGTAATGCTAAAATCAAATGAGAGTAACTGAAAATACCATATACATATCTTAACGTACCTTTCCACTAAATGATTGTATTAAAGCATCCTAGTATTGATCATGTAAGGTATAGTACCTACTTTTGAGATACCCTAGGGATACAAGACTAATAATAAAAGTGATGCATATATACATAGGATGGTTAAAGTAGAAATGAATTACTTAGAAAAGTTGGAAAATTATGATTATTAAGGCAAGGTTAGAACCAAAATATCAAGTATTTAAATGACAAAATGATGACAAATGAAGGACAAATAATTTTAGAACTCACTAAATCACATTAGAGATCATGTAAAACATAAATGGCAAAAAGGAATGTAGAACATACTAAACCATGTTGGGAAGCATGTAAAACATGAATGTAAAAAATGAATTTATGACATACTAAATCATGTTGGTAAGTATGTAAAACATGAATGAGAAATGAAATATCAATGCAATAAAACTTTATCAAAGATATGTAAGCAAGTGAAAAGTAACCCCATGTACGATAAGCATGTTGAAGTCAACATAAATAAAAAACATGAATGATTGAAAATTAAATGTAAGTTAAGATGTAAGAGAAACATGAAGCATTCATACATAAAGAGAAACATGTAAGAATTCTAAATGTCATATGTAAGATAGGTGAAATCCACAAAAATCAAATAATAACATGATAGATAGACCAAAATAAAAACCTCCAAAGGATGAAAACTCAAACTTAGTGCTTGTTCTAAGATACAATGTAAGAAAACACAACCACCTAATTACTTGACTGGTATGACAATGAGATGGTGTGATAATAAAATGGTGTAAGGGTGTTTATTAGGAAGTCTTGGTCTTATCCAAGGTCTTACAATATAACTAACAAACTATAAACCAAGAGGCATAATAAATTAGATGTGATCATCTAAAATCAATATCCAACAAGGGAAATATTAGGAAAATATGATGTAAATAAGGAATTTGGGGCACCACATGGGTGATATAAACATCCTTAGTAAGAATAATACACACTAGGAAAGTGAAAAAGGCTAACACCTATCAACACCAAGGACGTAGGACACTTAGAATAATGAACACAAATCTTGGTCTAACAAGTGAAGTACATTAATCAACCCATTAAATCTATATACATGAAAATTAAAATGGACCTACCTTACCACAATATTTTCCCAATTCCTCAAGAACCCTTACAAAAATATCAATCTACTATGAAGATTGGGAACTTGTGTGAGAAAGTATGTGGCATTAGATAGTATATGATATAATGGGACATCCTACCCTAATATATTGGCCCACCTCACCCTAATGGACCTCAGATTTATCATGAGGCCAAATGTGGAGTTTGAGCTTAAACTAAAATAGGAAATATTCCAAATATAGATCATGTATTTTGGTGTGATCTAACTTTTAAGATTGTTTTTTGCCTTTTAATCATTACCTTTTATTTGTATTTTATGATTTAGATTTTAACTTTTTTTTTCTATTCCTCCTCCTCCATTTAGATTAATAGAACCAAAAATGAATGAAATAGGTGACAAACACAAAAGAGATTACACTTGGTCACTAGAGAAAAGGACCTAAAGACCAAGGTGTCTAAAGAATCCTATACTTGCCCTCAAGTAAGTGTGTAATCTCAAAATTGACATATGTGAGCCTCAAATGAAAGGAAATAAGGGAAATATGGGGATAATGAGAGATCCATCTATGTAATAAGTGATACATTGATGAATATGCTTGTAGCTGATCGCAATGAGTTAAAATAGTGTTAGAAAAGGGATAGGGCTATGCTATGATAGTCATGTCACTAGAGAATCCATACTAACCTATAATGTATCTAGCACAAACACCAATGAAATTATTATTTATCCCAAGAAGTGATTTAAAGTTTTTTTAATGTGGTAATTTGTGAGGATATCCTAGTAATATCTATGGTATTACATTGCAACTCATAAGATGAACACCAATTAGGTGAATGCTAAATAATGGGGGAAAATAATCATAAAGATACTAAGGAAAATAATGACATAAAAAGATAAAAATGAAAGAGATATATTAGAACCAAAGTGAAAAAAAATTCCAAATGTAATGTGTGAAAAAAATAAATAACTCGAAGGTGACAATTATTCTAGTAAAGTGTATTTTTGAGGAAGATCTAGTCCTATCTAAGGTATTACAATGTAACTCATAAACTATAAAGTGAAATAAAACCAAAGAATCCAAAGGAAACAATGGTGAAAGTAAAATGAAACTAAAATAAGTAAATTTCACAAAAGAAAACAAACATGAGACAAAAAATAACAAGTAATAGTTATGCTAATGTATTTATAAAAAATGAGCATGTGAAATACAAGCCTATGTGTCTCAGAATATTTCTTGAAGCTGAATTTGTTTGTTATTATGCATTGTATAATAAAAGTGGGCATCATAAGATGACCCAATGGGTAAGTTTATGTAAGGATGGTCATCACAAGATGACCTAATGTTTGAAGTAACATGTGGATGGGAATCACAATATGCCCCAATATGTGAGGTGGAGTGAGGTGAAATTAAACCATTAGAATGATTTGCATTGGGTTGGTAGGTGCATTGGGAGATAGGTAAATGTGTTGGTTTGTAAGATTTTAAGGATGTTAACTTCTATATATGATGTGTAGGAGAGGTATTAAGACATAAAGGAGGTAAATGAGGACCATGTATGATATACGTTGGAGTAGGCATTTAAACTAGGTACTCCTTTGGTTCATGTGACCTAAGAGGTTGAGGTTCAATGGATGCAATGATATGTTTAAATATATTAATGTTAGCTATCCTTTCCTTATTGGTGTAAGAAGAAGGATAAACTATTTTCTAAACAAAATTAGTGTGAGGTGTAGGTATGGGATAATTTTTGTTGTTCATTAGGTAGTTGATGTTGATGTGATTGTGGTTCTTTAGATTGAATTTGTGAGGCTTGAAGACAGTCTTGATAGCATTATTTTGTTAGAGTATCAAGATTTAAATGTGGACCAAGTAAGGAATTAATAATAAATCAATTAAGATCAAAAAAATAATCATGATAATGACCTATATTATCATGCCACCAACAAAACTTATCAGGATTGTACCATTTTGGAGGAGGTTTGGAAGGATCAAAGCTAATGGGTTTAGAGGGTGGCAATTTCTTCTTAGGTTATTCTAGACTCAAGGGACGATGGGTTGGGTTAAAAATTGGTTGAATTAGATGCATCATTTTGAGTTTTTGTATCCTTATATGAATCAATGTTATGATAAAATGATTGGAAAGATTATTTAGTAGTTGTTTCAGGTGTTTCAAATTGAGTCATAATGAAGTCTTACCTTTTTTTTTGATCTAAGGCTTCTTCTAAAATTTTAGGAAAAAAGATTCAAACTTTGTATTAAAAGGGAGATTTAATATCAATAAAAAATAGTTTTAAAATAATATCATCATTCATTTTATGGTCCACTTTGTGAGCTAGAGACTTCCATCATTTGATGAAAGTGTGAGCGGATTCATTAAGAAGTTGCTTGGCATTGATGAAATGGCTAAGGTAATTTTAAAGAAGGTCATTAGTTAAAATTCTTTCACTATAGAATTAACTAAATCTTTTAGTTATGAGATGGAATGTCTATGAAATTGGTTGTAACATTCAATTGCATCACCAAGAAAGGTTTTGGATAAGATCCTGGTGGTAGCAAAAGTGTTAGTTTGGACCCATTCCTTATAGAGATTATCAAAATACTTAAGAACGATAGTAGGGTATCTAGTCTCATCATATGTGATAGTTGGAGAAATATTTCTAATATATATGGATGAAATCAATGGACATAAAGGTGTATTTTTAATATGTTGAAGCATTTTGTTATGCATTATAGGTTGAAGGGTGATATTCCCATTGGCATCTCTAAGAGGGGGGGGGATAAAATTATGATTTGGTTGAGACATGATGTGTTATGTACCTAGGGATATGATATATTAATGTATATGGGTTGATGTATATGATGACATGTGGAACACATATCCCTTATTTATTTATAGGCATCCAATATATTAGGATAATGGAGTAACTTATAGAATTACTACATTAGGTAATGGTCAGCGTACAATGGGATTAAGAGGTTACCCATCCATTGTTAGTTAGATAGAGGTATATATAAAGGATATGATTATCATTGTAAAAGAATCAAGTAAGCATTGAGACTTCTATTCTAAGATGATATTGGATGTTGTCCCCTTGAAGAGACATTGTGGAGTTATTCCTTCCTAAAGGAGTATTGTATAGTGTTACCCTACCTTAAGGGTAATTATTTCATTTCTACATATATTGAGTATTTGGACATCTTGGTTCACCAATATCTACTTTTTGTATTGATCTACATTATATTATACATATTTTATAATTATTATAAGTGTGGATCATAATAAGTGGTATCAAAGCTTCAATCTGGGCAATTTATGTGCAAAAAAGCCATAGTTTTATGGAATCATCAATATCTTTCAAATGGTTTTCATTTTATGCACAATTTTTACTAGAGATGAATAATATTTTAAGGAAGTGACAGTCAATAAATCAAGCCTTTATGATTAGTTTTGAGGGATTTATTAATATTTTAGGGTTTGTACTAATTTCATTACATCAACTAAAATATAATAAATTTGTCTATAAAAGTTTTCCTAGTACTATATGAACATACAAGAGAAACACAGTCAAAATTTTAGAATGTTTAGAATTGTTTTGAGTGATTATTATGATTTTATGATTTTTCATAAATTCACTCTATAGGATGAAATTTATGGAATTTTTTCACAAAAAAATTAATGAATTTACACTATCATAAGGTAAATATATATTCAAAGTTTGGGAATAGTTTGATTAGTTTTAAATGAGTTATTGACATTTTAGTGTATTTCATTAACCCTAGTTTTTTTTTATCATGAAGTTATAAGTATTTTTAGGGGAGGATGATATTGATGCTATAGATCATGGCTCCTTTTTAAGGAGAATAATAATCAAATAATATTTTGGCAAACATTCTTGTCTCTTTCTTTGTCTGAGCCTACACAACATTGGTTTAAACAATTGAACTTCACACAAACGTATTCTTCATGGGAAGAAATGGAACATGTCTTCCTAAATCTAAGGGATATAAAATAAAAAGAGGATAAAGAATAGGAAGAAAATCATTATGGTAATTAAGAATAGAATGGAGATGATGAAGAAGAAAAATTAGTGGAATAAAATAATGACAATGAGGAAGAACCTGCAAGTGATGATGAAGAAGAAGAAATCAAGCATAATGATAATGAGGAGAGTAAAGATGGTGAAGAAGGAGAGGTAGAGGATCTAAAAGAAGAATAAGAAGAATTGGTTGATAAGGGTTCAAAAAAATTTGGCTCCAAATAAATTTGAGTCAATTTTTCAATTTAATGGATATTATTAAAAGAATAAGGTTGTTGTGTCCATAAACCCTACCAAAAAGTATAAATTTATCAACATGAATGTGGCCAATTATATACAAGTTCAATTAAAGAATATCAGGGACATTAAAGTAGATGGTAAGAATATTCCAGTGTTTGAAGATTTGAATCTAATTATGGAAAACTATGTTTTGCATTTATATTTTTATGCTTTAGATATGGATGATGTGGATATGGTAGAGACTTTAGGACCAATAAATTTTAATGTTTAGAATAAGTTCATGAAGTTTTGGTATAGTAAAAATAAGGTCACTTTATAGGATATCATAGCTAGAAAGGCATAAAGAACAATCAAGTTAGATCATGAAGATGAGATTAAGGTAGGTGAAAAAGAACTTGTGAAATATTTAAGTGAAGATATAGATGAAGAAATAATACAAGCAAATAAAAAAACTTCATCTCTAGAGATAAAGGAACTATTGTCAATTAGACTCGCACCCTTGTGAAGGTAGTTTTAGGCCTACACAATTTGCTAAAACATCGAAACAATCCTAGGCTGTGGGTGGCCTAGTCAGTAGATTGAATCTCTATATTCTATGGGCTATCTCCCTTTTATGTATCAATTAGGATCTCTACTCTACACTACAAAATACCATGGAAAAGAGAAGAGGGAAAAGGTAAGAAAGAAAATTGAAGGAAAATCCTATCCAATGATGGTGATACACTTATATTTTGGTTCATCCACTCAATTTGAGCTTCTAAAAAACATTGATTAGACAAGAAAAAGACTAAACTTTCAATTCTAATTGACTCATATGCATCCATATTTCATGAAAAGGTTTTATTTGGTGATCAATGCTTGAGGGAAATGATGGAATATGCCTAATTTAAGGTACTATCCAACCACTTACATCCATTGTAACTTCAACCAAAAGACATCAAACGTAGAACATGATGTGCATAATCTGATCAACTAGTAACTAGGTAAGAATCAGTACATGACAAGGAAGAAAATTCTATCACATATGCAAATCACTGACATAAATACATTATACCAACATCTTGGAATCTAAAAATAGTCCTATTTATTTGAAAAGGTTACAAAACTTGATCTTGATATAGTTTGGTCTTATCAAGAGAGGGATCCTTCCAAATGGTTGAAAAAACCAACTTATATAGTAAAAAGCATACAAAATCCAAGAGATTGGCATTTAAAATAGGAGAGGAGATCAATTCCCACATCACACAAGTCCAACTTGAGTAATCAAAAGATAACACAACCTTCAAATAATATCCTTTTGTCTTACATCTTACATGAAAATGTCATTGGCATTTGAAAAGGATGATGAGCCCATGTTGAATTAATCTAATCCATGCATGAAAGTGATGCCAAATATTCAAAGATAAATTCCACTTGATATGTTTGGAAGTTGAGTTTAAATAAAAGAAAGTCTTTCTTTTCATGGAAAATAAGGAAAATGCATGATAAGCCTTGTCTAGTCAACTCCAAGTAACTCTATCCTACATGAGAAGATGCTATGCCAATCCTTAGATAAAGAACTTCATTTTTAACAAGTTGGAAGTTTTGAAAGCCTTCAATTAAAAATATAAATTAGAATATATGTGATACTTTGTCAAAAATTCAACTCAAACTCAAGACCAATCAACTCGAAATGGCCTCGACTATCCACAAAAAAGGACTTTGAAAACTAAAGCATGCATGAAATTCCATGTTAATATCAGATATGTAGTGTTTGAAACTCCATGTTAGCTCCTTGAAGTTCCTTGGCCTTTTGCTCTCAGGCTCTTTATTTCTTCATGTATTCCTTTGGGATATTTCTTTGTGGCCTTTTGTCTCAACTTATTTATTTATGGACTTTTACTTCAAAAAATTCTCTTTGGCCACTTTCTTGAAAGAATTATTTCATCATTTTCTCCTACGGACACTTCATTCAGACTTTTTGTCTATCACTTTCCCATGGACAATTTGTCTAAAGGAATTCATATCTTCAGACTTTATGAAAACTCCCCTAATTTTTTTTTTAAATAGTCCTCATAACTTTTTAAATGACCTTTCAAAAAAATGTTTGATCCACTTCATCTTTTTGAAAATGCCCTTTCTGAAGGGAAGGAACCTTTCAGATTCTATTAAGTGACCCTTCAACTTTTTGAAACGTCTCTTCAAAATTATTGAACATGCCTTTTAGAATTTTGACAATGCCCTTATTTAACTCAAAATGGACCTTTCATAAAGGAAATATCCCTTCAAACTTTTTCAAATGAACTTTTTTGAATGGAAAGAGCCCTTCAGACTTCTTGAAAATGGACCATTTTGCCTAGAAGTGGCTTTCATATTTTTTGCAAAGGATCTTTCAGATTTTAAAAAGTTTGAACCATTGGCTTTTGAAAATATTGGACCGTTGGCTTTTGAAAATTTCCCATTTCCTTAGAATTTAATCTTGAAGGAATTACTTCAAAAGTTTTTCTTGAAAGACCAATTCCTTTAGGTTTTATTGAAATTGATCGTTAAAAAAAATGTTTGGGCACTTGATTTGCCAAAAGACCTTTCAAAAACTTTGATTTGGACTTTTTATCCAAACAAAACCCTTGAGATATATGAACACTTAGTGCCCACAAAGTTTGAAAGAATGAACAAGTAAATACTTAGCCGAATAAAAAAATTTACACTTAGCTTTTGTTATGTAGGATTATACTTAACACTACTACTAGATCCTCTCCATTTACAAAGTTGAGCCTACTTCCAAACCACCTGATCCATTCACAAACTATTGGGATCTTTCTCAACTATTTAAATCAAGTAGAACCTGGTATGTGGGCCAAAATGGCCAATATTTTTGGTGACTCATAGGAAAGCATGCTTGTGATGCTTGAGAACCAAGCCATATACATGACATTTGAACTTAAAAAATAATGACAAATCTGATCTATGATTACAAGTACAACCTTTGACTTGAAATAATACAACCCCATCCTCCAAAATAAGAAGGTAAACACACAAAGTAGGAAAAAATAACTAAACAAAGAAAATGTACAAACAAATCACTTATTTGGGACATAACATAACTAAACTAATGTTCTTAAACAATACTTGGAAGAAAATAAACAAACAAAGAACCTACCTCTTTAATAAAAATGTTTTAGATATATCCCACTCACTAGGATTGGAATATCCTCACCATCCATCTTTACAAGTTGGAAGGCATTATGGGATCTGTAGCTGGAGATTATGTATGGGCCACTCCAAAAGCAATCAAACTTTGTGTGCCTTCCTGGTTTAGCTCTATCCTCATCCCACTCAAGGACCAAATCTCCTTCTTTGAAACTTCATGAAGAAGTTCCCTTGACAAAATCTCTCTTCCCTTGTGTTTGATGAATTTCCATGGCTAGCATGGACTAATTTCTAATCTCTTCCAAATCCAAAAGATCAGCATACTTGATCTCCATAGGCTCATTCTCCATAAACTCAAGTTGATGCATTAGCTCCAAAGTAGGAAACTCAAGAGAAATGGGTAACCTTTCTTCCTTACCATATACCAACTTGTATGGAGAGTTGGTTATTGATCTTTTATAAGTGATCCTATAAGCCCATAGAGTTGAATTCAACTTGAGATGCCATGACCTCTGATTATCTTCAATAGTCCTTATGATATTTAACAGGTTCTTATTCATAGATTCAACAAGGCCATTGCCTTGTGGATAATAGTTTGATGAACTGCTAAGATAAATTCCATGTTGGACAGCCCATTAGCTGATACTAGTTCCCACAAAAGCCATTGCATTATCAAAAATAATAGTTGAAGGAACTCTGAATCTAGTAAGAAAACCTTCATAAAAATATAGAACATTGGTTTCATTTGCTTCTTTCAATTCCACTACATCTATCTAATGTGTGAATTAATCTGTAGTAGTTAGAATCCATTTATGTCCTAAACTTGAAGGAGGATTTATGAGACCAATAAATTCTAGTCCCCATTAGATAAAGGGCTGATCCATCACAATTGGTTGAAGAGGTAAGGTTGCAAGTTTTACTTTTCCTACAAACATAACACATTATTTGCACTTCCTAACCCATGAATGGAAATCACTAAATATACTAGACAAATATTACCCACCTCTCATGATCTTAAGGGCTGTAGTTCTTGCATAAAAATGTCCTCCACCATGTCCATCATGGAATTATTTAAGAGATCTCTAAGTTTGGCTTGGCTCTATACATCTTAGCAACATGACATTGATATCTTTCTTGAACAAAACACCATCAATAAGAAAAAAATGGAATTGATTACAACCTAAAATATCTTCTTTTTGAATCACTTAGATGAGAGGGATAAATACCATCTTGGAGATAGCTTACCAAGTCATGAAACTAGCTAGAATGTGAGGTATGACTAGCTACAACCTCTTCATCATTTGACACCAAAACAACCTCATTAGTCTCTTGCAAGTCTTGAGCTAGATGCTCACAAAGTCATTTTCCTCTAATCAACTTTGTGACCTTAATTTCCACATCATATTCCATTACCTTGGTTATCCAACCAGCTCTCTTCTCATTTATATATTTGTTTGAATGGAACTCCTTGATGCTTGGATGAGAAACCATTAGGTGTAATTTATTTTTAGACAATAAGTATCTAAGTTTTTTAAGAGACCTTAAAACTAAAAGAACATGTTTTTAAACAAAAGAGTACTTTATTTCATACTCTTCCAAGAATTGACTAAACAAGGCTATTGGCTACTCTAAAGCCTCATGATTTTGTTGCATAAGAATTCTTGAAATGGTGTCCATGTTAGCATATGGTGTCCTTGATGCTTAGATGAGAAACCATTAGGTGTAATTTATTGTTAGAAAATAAGCATCTAAATTTTTTAAGAGACGTTATAATGAAAACCACATGTTTTTCAACAAAAGAGTACCTTGTTTCATACTCTTCCAAGCCTTGACTAAAGAAGGCTATTGGCTACTCCAAAGCCTCATGATTTTGTTGCATAATAATCCCTGAAATGATGCCCAATGTAGCATATGTATACAAAAATAAATCCTTTATGAAATATGGATTTATAAGTGTAGGAGCACTAGCTACGGCCTTCTTAATATATTCAAAACTCTTTATTCCTTATTTGGACAAGTTGAATCTCTAATTCTTCTTTATCATGGTTGTAAGTGGCTTATATAAAATGGAAAAATATGAAATATATCTCCTTATAAAGTTGATTTTTCCAAAGAAGCTTTACAAATCCTTTTTGTGCTTAAGAAAGGAGAGTGCTATAATGGAGTCTACCCTTTCATAATATATACTTAAACCATACTTTGAAACCACATGTCCAAGGAGCTTACCTTCATCAATTGAGAAGACACACTTTTTGGGATTTAGAGATACCCCAAATTGCCTACACCTTTCAAACAATTGCTTGAGATGAATCATGTGATCACTTGCATTATTTTAAAAAATTGTTACATCATATAAATAAACAAGTAAAAAAAAATTATGAAGGCCTTGGAATTCCATATCCATGGCTCTCTAAAAGGTTTCTCTAGCATTAGATAAACTGAATGACATATTTTTGTATGCAAATGTCCCCCACTTGGTTGTGAAGGTTGTATTAAATTGGTCCTCCTCTTTGACCAAAATATGATTGTAGCCACTATATCCATCCAACAAAGAAAACCTCTCTAAACCTACAATCATCTATAAAATTTGTTCCATTGATGGAAATGGATAGTGATATTTAAGTAAAGCCTTGTTTAGTTCACAAAAATCAATGCACAATCTAATGTCATCATTCTTCTTCCATACCAAAAAAATATTTTCCATCCAATTTTAGTGCTTGATGGGAAATATAATAGTTGACTCTATGATTTTATGAAGCTTAGCTCTCATAAAAAGCTCATGCTTAGGATTGATGGGCCTTTGTCTTTGTCTCACTAGTTTAGTTTTAACCTTAAACTCAATGGTGTGTTGAGATAAACTTGGGTCAAATCCCTTGAGATCACTATATTTCCAAGTAAATATATCAGGAAAACTTGTGCATAACTAAATGAAAGCTTCCTTTTGTGAAGGAGTGCATACTTTACCCAACTTCAAATTTTTATCAACTATAATCTCTATATTGGCATAGTGCTCTTATTTTGTTGACAAAGATGAATTCTCCTTCCTTAACTCATCATCACCACTAAAAATGTTCTCAATTTTGATCAATCCCTTGGGTAACTTATTTGTTTTTAGTTACATAACTTGATCACCATATTGTTGCAAATAATTTGATTGGTTTCTTAAGGAAAACTCAACCTCCTCTTATAATTTGATTGTCATCTTCAAAGACTTTCCAATTCTCATGATTATCTGGAATAGAAGGACTTACAACCACCTTTATATGTGATTGAATCTTATCACTTTTTATATTAGTTGGGATACTAAATTGTGCCCCAATAGTAGCTAACCTATCTGCATGTTTATTCTCACCTCTTGGTATTGACTAAGTGTTAAAAGCTTGGAAATATTCAAGTAAATCCCATATTCTATGATTGTAATATTTAAGAAACAATTTTTTACATGCATTTGAATCTCTTTCTTGGTGAACTATAAGTTCACTATCACCAAAAACTTATAAAGCATTGATTTTCATCATCCTAGCCCACTACAAACCATAAACTAGTGCCTCATACTCTGCAAAATTATTTGAATAATCAAACTAAACTTAATAGAATAGAAATACCTTTGATTTTTTGGAGAAAGAGACATCATTCTAGCCTTGGTACCATGTTTATTCCTTTATCCATCAAATTATAATTGCCATAAACCTTCACTAGATTCATCATCCTTAACCAAGGCTAGAATTGGTACATCATTCTTATGAAGGCAATACACATTGAGTCATTATTATTCAATTAGATTATAAGGATTATGATCATGAAAATTAGAATCCCACTCATCAATAAAAAAATCTAGAGCTCCATCCAAAGGTGATCCATTTTCTACTTCACTAGTTTCTAGTACATCATCTGAGATGATACAGTTAGTGTTCACAAGACTTGGCACATATGGCTCCATATGAAAATGTGAAATAGGTTCAGAATAAATTTTTAACTTGGTACCATACCTAGATTTTAATATCAAATAATTCAAATCATCTGATAAATATCCCCCAATCTTTGAGGTGAAGTCCCTTAAAAGGCACATAGTAAAGTAAGGAGGCAAGTCTACCACAATAATATCCTACTAAAAAGTAACATTGGGATAAGCATGTAATGTCAATTTCAGATATTTTATGATGCATAATATATTTTTTTATGACCCATCCAATTTCAATACCCCCTTAGTGTTTGTCTCATTAACAAGGCTGAGCTTGTCTGCAATTTACTTAGGCATAACTGTGCTACTAGTTCCACTATCCACCATACAAATATGAACCAAAGTATCACCTATTCTCAAAGAAAGGTAGAAAGGAGTTTTATTTTATTTTACCTCAGATTTTTCCACTTTAACCATATTATTTACTTGATGTACTTGTTGTTTAGTACACTGATCCAAATTAGTTAAGACAACACCTTCTTTCTCAACTAGTTTTGGAGACAATCTGAGAGATGAAAGCTCTTGGATGAGAATATATTTTTGTTATAGAGTGGAAAGAGAATCCCACATGATAATTCTGATATTATAATTATTCATTTGATCCACTATACTGAATTTAGATCCACCAACCTTTGATTTCACTTTCTAAAACACTGGCTGCTCATGAACTAGAAGTATTTGGTGAACTTTACTAGCCCCTATATTCTAATTCTTCTAAGTTTTAGGGCATAAAATTATTATTTTGTACTCTTATAAACAAAATTATAAGAAAGTGAAGAATTTTTCACCTCTTGAGCCTCATCAATGGCTCTTCTTTTAGCTCTAGTTACAGCTACAACTTGACCAATTGTATAGTTAGTTTCAACACCCTGAGTAAAAGCAACATGATCATCCACTTGCCAAATTACATTAATGGCATCGAGATACCCTTGAAATTGTTGAGTCTCTCCTTGTGATGCTAAACTTGTATCTTAGTACTGACCTCCTTGAAAATAAAACTCTTCTTGTGTCATTTGTGGCATAATGATGTTTTGTGATACCAAGGCTTGGTTTTGAGCATCATTGAGATTTGAGGACTACCACCTTAATCTTGCATCAATTTTTTTGAGGTGGGGTGGGAATGATGGCCTTTGAGGTGGAAGGAACATAGGATCAAGGCTATCATATGGCTTAGCTAGAGTTATGGCTCCATGTGTTTGATAAGGTGGTCTATTCTCTCTAAAACCTTGATAAGGAGGCCTTTGATCTTTGAAGGGTTGATAGATGGTTGTATTTTATTGTTATTATGTCTTATTATCTTGATATTTATGTATTTTTAGTTTTAATATTTCATTCCAAAATAATTTTAACAAGCCTTTCAACTCTCTTATCTCACTAGCTTGACTAGTAGGGGCTATAATTTGAGCTTGAAGTGACAGAATAGGAGCTAAGGATGGAATTTGAGGAACTTGAGGGGTTGATATATAATTCAATTCTAGTAATATAAGCATTGAAGGCATTGGAAAAACCTTAATATCTTGTATCAAACTATTCTCTACCTTTCTTGCAACCTCATAAGCATTTGGTAAGGTAGTACCACCTATTGACTATATCATCACACTAATGTTAGAGTTAAGGGATTTCAAATATTATAGGAATAAATATTTAGTGGATGGCCTAATAAAAAAAAGTATCTTATTACATTCTTTTAGAATCTTAGATTAAAATCAGACATGAGCTCATGAGGAGCTCTCATTATAGTAGTTAATTATTCAACCAAAGAGAGGTGATCATATTTATCTTCAAATTGCTTGAATAAGGTTGTGCCCAATTCATCCCAGGTAGAAATGGAATTCAGTGATAGGTTTCTATACCACTTCAATGTTTTTCATTTGAAGGAGATAATAAGTAATCTAATAACAACATTATCCTCAACAACATTATAGACTAAACAAAGATTAGCTATATCTTGGATATGCTTAATGGGGGTTGTTTAATTTTATCCTGAGAAGAATGGGATGCTCTTGATGGTAGACACTAGAATGTCATCAAACTGGGCTAAATTTAGTTGGCTACCTCTATTGAATGGAATAGACACCTAATTTTTGATAGCCATTTAGATAGTGGGGGCTGTAGTGATTAAAATAGTAAGATAACTAGGAGACAAATATTGGTTTTTAGGATATGGGTTTGTCCTAATAAACCTTGATCTTTTATATGATGTAGAATACAACTCAATGAATTCAAAAGGAAAACCTTTACTAGCTAACCTTGTAGTAACTTTTGGCATGGAAGAATTAATTTAATGGTGCTATGAACTTTGTAACTTGAAGAATCTTTAGCTTGTGATGAAGATATATATTCTCCTTTACTGTAAATGCTTCTCCTCAACTCCAAAATTTAGCTATGCCAAGGAGTAAGTGTCCCGCTGAGCATGCCAAAAATTGTTGTCAATCAAACTCATACCCTTGTGAAGGTAGTTTTGAGCCTTCATAGTCTACTAAAACATGGAAACAATCTTAGGATATGGGTGACCTAATCTGTGGATTGAATCTCTAGATTTTAAGGGCTATCTCCCTTTGGTGTATCAATTAGGATCTCTACTCTATGCTAAAAACTACCAAGAAAAATGGAAGAGGGAAAAGGTAAGAAAGAAACTTAAAGGAACATCTTAGCTAATGATGGTGATACACCTATATTTTGGTTCATCCACTCAATTTGAGCTTCTAAAAAATATTTATTAGATAAGAAAAAGACTAAACTTTTACTCGTATGCATCAATATTTCATAAAAAGGTTTTATCTGGTGATCAAAGCTTGAGGTAAATGATGGAATAGGCCTAATTCAAGGCACTAGATAGCCACTTACATCCACTATAACTTCAACCAAAAGACATCAAACACATCAAATGACTTACATAATCTGATCAATTAGTAACTAAGTAAGAATCAAGATGATGCAGGAGCATCTACAATAGCTACATGAAGACATGGTCAAGTTGGAAATTCTCAAGCATACAAAGCTCAAGTCATGTCTTAGTTTTGTATTTGAATTTATATTTTTGTCTTTTCCCTCCAAAATGTTGTTAAGGAGGAATAAATGTAAATATTAGATAAAAATAAATAAAAGGAGTGAAAAGGGGTGAAAATGGGTTGGAAGAAATCCCCATGTTGGCAGCCAATCTTGGCTTAAAGAAAAAATGAGGGGAGTGGTTGAAATCTTTCAATCATAAGATATTAGTCTTCTCCAAATTAGTATATTGTTGGAAATTAAAACTATTTTTGTTTTATTCTTGAGCCCAAGTTGGGCATAAAAGTTAGAGAGGAGGTTTTTAAAAATAAAAGAGAAAAAGAAAATTTATTGGAGAGGAAGGTAGAGAAGAGGAAAAAGGAGGATGAGAGGGATGTAGAGGAGAGGAAGGATAGAGAGGAAAGACCTCTCATTCAAGAAAAGTTGTAAGAAGAGGAGTTGTGGAATGCAAAGGATTGCATATGGAGGCAGTTCATCCATGCACTAAGATGAATGGTGAAGGCATCTTGGAAAGATAGATACAACAGAGCTGAACTTGTATTATATTCATGCAAGGTGGTATATAGGCGTGGTTGTATGAGACTTGAATATAAAAGCAATGTGCATTTGGATATTTTGCATTGACATGGATGCAGGCCTGAGATGGTGTTAACTATGTTTTTTTTTGAAGTCATATTTGAATGGTTGTTTAAATTTTAGAGTCTCGAGAGTCTCGATGTAGATGGAGACTATTTAATTAACAGCCACGACTATAAAATTGATAAAAAAAAGAGGAGAGTATGACCCCTGCCCATAGAGTGTAAACTTTTGATATTCATTTTGTTGCATTAAGGATTGTGTGTGCTAGATTTTAACCTGTGAGCTAGCTGTGTTGAATTATCCTCCATTTCATCTTCCTCATGGTTGACGTTGACAAGAGGAGCTATGGGATCTAATGTTATTTCGTAGGTAATAGGAACCCCTGTAATAATTACATCATTTTTGGTTAGAGAAGAGATAACATGACTGTTATATATACATATATAGTATTGAATGCCTTCACACAAGTTGCCTATTGTAAAGGTCGAGCCCATAGTGAAATATGTCATCGGGCCTACAGCCTACCTGAGTGGTAAAGAAGATGTGAACCTATAGAAAAGGATCAATGCTTGTAGAGTAAATGTAGAAAGCCATTGAAGCCTAAGAAAAAGTCTCAACGTGACCTGCAGTAGCCATTGAGTATCATCAAAGTGCAGTAGCGACATAGAGAAAAAGCATGGAAGTTGCCTAGTGGAAGAAGCAAAATGCTAGAATGAAGGACGCAATAGTCAATTGAAGTTAAATGATGAATGGAAAGATGCAACATTCTTACAGAAGTGTAGTTACCACAAAGCTTAATATGGCCATAACATAGAAGTCAGTGAAGGTAAAGTGTAGCATACAAACATTCAACAGTTATCTAGAAGAGTGCAGCATACATAACCCCATGATCACACAGTAGAGAGAACATCAATAGTTGGGAAAAAGTGTTGCTAAAACAAACAGTCATAACCAGGGAAAATTTAGTAAAAAGTAAGCACTCTACCAAGCCAAATGAGGAGGGATTTTTTAGAAATCATCCTAGTTGAAGTATTGCAAATAAAATCTTGTCTCATAAGAGGAAGGGTTCTCAAGGATATTCACATGCAAACAAACAGAGAGGATTTGAATTCAATCTAAGAATTCAAGAGTCGGATCTCATGTAATTTTAATATAGTCCAGGGTGTATGCAAAATCTAGTCAAATAGGTATGAAGACCTCATTTTATCTTGAAATCTATACTTCTATTTTCTCCAAGATTTATTTAATGGGTTTTGAGCCTTATATCATGTGAATAAACTGTCCAAATTTTAGAAGAATCTAGATAATATGGCATGAGAAAATATTTTGTAAATATTGCAGTTTATGCAATTTAGTTCTATTTGTAGTCTGGGGACAGTGCACCATTTTGGTATCAGAGCTAGTAAGCTCTTGGAAAAAGGAAAAATTTGTACTCTTATAATTAGTTTTTGTAGAGATAAAATTGTAGTGATTGAAGCAAGTGAAGAAGTTACAGGTTCAAGGCAGTCAAGCCATTGAGGCTTAAGAGGAGAAGAAGCCAAGGAAGGCTTAGTGAAGAATCAAGAGAAGCTCTAGAAGAAGAGCATAGTGAATTCTCAAGAGGAAGATCCAAAGCAAGGTAAGCTTGGATTTGTGATTTGTGTTGATGAATTATTGTATAAAGAGTTACTGCAGGATTGAGAAAAGGATCAAAAGACTAGGATGCAAAAGGCCTAGGTGAGATCAAGGAGATTGTCAAAAGACTAGTCAAAGAGAAAGGCTTGGGTGAGACAAGTGGACCTATAGGGATCAAGAGACCAAGGTGGAAAAGACTTGGGTGAAGATCTCAGAAATGGAAATATTGTTGAGAAAAGAGCAGAGTAGTAAGGTACATGAGGGCACTAAGAAGGAAACAAGCATCCAAAAGAAGAAAGGTATGACTAATGTTGCCTTTGATAAAGAGATTGCTAGTTTGTGGAAAGATTTAGCTAAAATTAAAAGCATGTTTGAGTCTGGGATGCAATCAAATGAGAAAGTGTGGGTATGGCCAATAAAGAAAAGGTTGAAGTGGCCAACTGATCTCCGAATGAAGAGGAGAGGAAGGCAAAATGAGATTTCCAAGAAGAAAGAAGCCCATAGAGGCTTGAAGAGGATGAGTAGGTTGCCAAGAGAGAAACAAGAGAAAGAGGTGGAGAAGAAGGTTCTCATTGTGGAGAACAAGAGAAGAGAAGAAAGAAAAGATGAAGTGCTAGGAAGAGCACTTGAAAAGATAAGAGTGTTGGTGAAGAGAACACTCATGGAGACATTATGGTCTCTTGTTTTTATTTCTAATATTGTCTTTGAGTGGGTAAATGTAGGTATGAGCAGCCTTATGAAGGTCAAGAGAAGGGCCTTGAATAATGAAGAGATTGGTGCAAGAAGAGACACCAAGTGCACAAGTGAATGTGCAAGAAAGAGAAGGGAGTTTGTTGTTGTTGATAAGGAAGATGAAATGCATTGGTTAATGCATGAGTAAGGTGTTGAAGACCCCATACAAGCAAGGGGAGAGATAGAAGATGAAGATGACTTCCATGATGCCATTGAATGCCAAGAAGAAGAAGCACAAAGGAAGAGAAAGATTGCTCCATGGAACAAGCTATCAAAGAGGTAAATGAAGTGTTAAGACCTTATTTTTATTGTTATTGTGAGCATGAAGATGTTAATACACAAGTTATAAGAGGCAAGATGAAGATGAATTCCTCACGCAAAGCAGTCAATCATGGCTACATAATGCCTAAGTGGATGGTGAAGCACACAAGCAAGCAACAAGTAAGCAAGCAGGCAAGTTTACCTTATAAGATTGATTTTTCTCATATTCCTAATATGAATGTAGATGTGCATGAAAATAAAAGGATAAACAAAGTTGGTTTTTCCATATTGTCAAAAGAGCATGGTTACAGGATGCCTAAATGGCTTGTGAAGTCAATTGATAAGAGAGAGAATCAAATGTGGGTGCCTAAGAAGGCTAAGAGTGAATATGTGAGTGTTGAGGTAACAACACCATGAAATCAATGGAGGAAGGTGAAGATTGACACAAGCAACCAAAGGTGTGAGGATGACACAAGTACATGGAAAGGTAAACAAATTGTTTCTGATGATGTTTTTGAATCATTTAATGATCTTTTGATGGAAAATGAGGAATGTAAAATGTCTATGAAAACTAATATTCAATAAGGAGGGAGTTCTAAGAGGATAGATGATGAAAGTGGAGATGAGAAATCAGTTCGCATGTTTGAAATGAACAAGGAAACACAAGGTAATAGTGTTTTTGATAAGTATATTAATGATGATGAAGAAGCTGATTTGTATGAAGAAATCGCAAAGTGGATGAATGTATTTATAGAGAATGAAAGACAATTTGGTCCTAAGTTTGATATAGGACATGAAGATTGGGATGAGCTTGTGTTGAGTGAAGAGTTGAAGAGGATATAAGACTTGTTGAATCCTCCAAAAGAGTTGTATAGCAACACATATCAACATGGTGACACCATTGATTAGATGGAAAATGAATTGAGGCAAGAGATAAGAAAAGATGAGATAAGAGATGAAGGACAAGTAATACTTAAGAAATAAGGACCCAAGTTTGATGAATAGAATGGTGAGGTAGGTGAGATCTCACTAAAGGAAGAGTTAAGAATGTTGGAGGAGCTGTTTGGTCATTCAAGAGAGATGAATGAAGGCACGAGCCATGGTGAAGACACCATTGGGAAGAGTGAAACAAGACAAGAGAAAAGCAAAGAGGCAAAGGTAGTTTTGATCAAGGAGCAAGAATGTGAAGGCAACCAAGAGGCTTCATGGCCTAAATATTTTGATTCTAAGGTGGCTTTGAATGTTTTGTATGCAGGTATGAAGGTTGCTAAAGTGAATGACATACATGAGTCCTTGGAGAAGCTCATGAACCAAGAAGGCAAATAAGATCTAGAAGACATGTATGAAGATGAAGAAGCATGGATGTGGGACATAATAGTTAAGAAAGAGATGAGGAGAATAACATACCAAAAAAGGAAGAAAAGCAAGAAGATGAAAGACAAAGAATATCAAAGACAAGCATTGGTATTGGCAAGAAGACCTTGAGATCTAGGGATAGAGTGAAGACTAAAATATTGAGGAGATATCTATTTTTCTAGAGGGAGAGTATGATGCAGGAGCATCCACAATAGCCACATGAAGACATGGTCAAGTTGGAAATTCTCAAGCATACAAAGCTCAAGTCATGTCTTAGTTTTGTATTTGAATTTATATTGTTGTCTTTTCCCTCCAAAATGTTGTTAAGGAGGAATAGATGTAAATATTAAATAAAAATAAATAAAAGGGGTGAAAATGGTTTGGAAGGAATCCCCATGTTGGTAGCCAATCT
Source organism: Torreya grandis (assembly GCA_037957365.1). Lineage (NCBI taxonomy): Eukaryota > Viridiplantae > Streptophyta > Pinopsida > Cupressales > Taxaceae > Torreya > Torreya grandis. The sequence continues at coordinate 27,773 of JARHVA010006081.1, read as the reverse complement.
TGGCTTAAAGAACAAATGAGGGGAGTGGTTGAAATCTTTCAATCGTAAGATATTAGTCTTCTCCAAATTAGTATATTGTTAGAAATTAAAATTGTTTTTGTTTTATTCTTGAGCCCAAGTTGGGCGTAAAAGTTAGAGAGGAGTTTTTTCAAAACAAAAGAGAAAAAGAAAATTTATTGGAGAGGAAGGTAGAGAAGAGGAAAAAGAAGGAGGATGAGAGGGATGTAGAGGAGAGGAAGGACAAAGAGGAAGGACCTCTCATTCAAGAAAAGTTATTGTAAGAAGAGGAGTTGTGGAATGTAAAGGATTGCGTATGGAGGCAGTTCATCCACGCACTAGGACAAATGGTGAAGGCATCTTGGAAAGATAGATACAACTGAGCTAAACTTGTATTATATTCATGTAAGGTGGTATATATGTGTGGTTGTATGAGACCTAAATATAAAAGCAATGTGCATCTAGATATTTGGCATTGACATGGATGCAAGCCTGAGATGGTGTTGACTATGTTTTTTTTTGAAGTCATATGTGAATGGTTGTTTAAATTTTAGAGTCCCGAGAGTCTCAATGTAGATGGAGATTGTTTAATTGACAGCCACGACTATGAAATTGATAAAAAAAGAGTTAAGTATGACCCCTGCCCATAGAGTGTAAACTTTTGATATTCATTCTATTGCGTTGAGGACTGTGTGTGCTGGATCTTGACCTATGAGCTAGCTGTGTTGAATTATCCTCCATTTCATCTTCCTCGTGGTTGACATTGACAAGAGGAGCTGTGGGAGCTGATGTTCTTTCCTAGGTAATAGGAACCCCTGTAATAATTGCATCATTTTTTGTTAGAGAAGAGATAGCATGACTATTATATATACATATATAATATTGAATGCCTTCACACAAGTTGCATGTAGTAAAGGTCAAGCCCATAGTGAAATATGTCGTCAGGCCTGTAGCCTACCTGAGTGGTAAAGAAGATGCGAACCTATAGAAAAGGATCGATGCCTACAGAGTAAATGTAGAAAGCCATTAAAGCCTAAGAAAAAGTCTCAATGTGACCTATAGTAGCCATTGAGTATCATCAAAATGCAGCAGCGACATAGGGAAAAATCATGGAAGTTGCCTAGTGGAAGAAGCAGAATGCTGGAATGAAGGATGCAATAGTCAATTGAAGTTAAATGATGAATGGAAAGATGCAACATTCCTACAGAAGTGTATTTACCATAAAGCTTAATATGGCCATAACATAGAAGTCAGTGAAGGTAAAGTTTAGCATACAGACATCCAATAGTTATCTAGAAGAGTACAGCATACATAACCCCATGATCACATAGTAGAGAGAACGTTAATAGTTTGGAAAGAGTGCTACTAAAATAGACAATCATAACCAAGGAAAATTTAGTAAAAAGTAAGCACTCTACCAAGCCAAATGAGGAGGGATTTTCTAGAAAGCATCTTGGTTGAAGTATTGTAGATAAAATCTTGTCTCAGAAGAGGAAGGGTTCTCAAGGATCTTCACATGCAAACAAATAGAGAGGATTTGAATTCAATCTAAGAATTCAAGACTAGGATTTCATGTAATTTTAATACAGTCTAGGGTGTATGCAAAATCTAGGCAAATAGGTATGGAGACCTCATTTTATCTTGAAATCTATACTTTTGTTTTCTCCAATATTTAATGGGTTTTGAGCCTTATACAATGTGAATAAACTATCCAAATTTCAAAAGAATCTAGATAATATGGCATGAGAAAATATTTTGTAAATATTGCAGTTTATGCAGTTTAGTTCTGTTTGCAGTCTGGGGACAGTGCACCACAGGACTTGACAAGGAAGAAAATTCTATCACATAAGTAAATCACTGACATAAATACACTATACTAGCATCCTAGAATCTAAAAATAGTCCTATTTATTTGAAAAGGTTAAAAAACTTGATCTTGATAGAGTTTGGTATTATCGAGAGAGGGATCCTTCCAAATGGATAAAAAACCAACTTATATAATAAAAATCATATAGAAGCTAAGAGATTGACATTGAAAATAAGAGATGAGATCAAATCCCACATCACACAAGTCCAAATTGAGCTATCAAAAGATAACATAGCCTTCAAATAATATCCTTTTGTCTTATGTCTTACATGAAAATCTCTTTGGCATTTGAAAAGGATGGTGGGCCCATCTTGGATTAATCTACTCCATGCATGAAATCTATGCCAAATCTTCAAAGATAAACTCCACTTGATACGTTTGGAAGTTGATTTAAAACAAAAGAAAGTCCTTTGCATGGAAAACAAAGAAAATGCATGATAATCTTTTCCATTCAACTCCAAATAACTCCATCATACATGAGAAGATGTTATTCCAACCTTAGATGAAGAACTTCATTTTGAACAAGTTGGAAGTGTTGAAAGCCTTAAATTAACAAGATAAATTATAATAGATGTGACACTTTGATAACAATTCAACTCAAACTCAAGATCAATCAACTCTAAATGGCCTCCACTATCCACCAAAAGGGACTTTGAAAAATGAAGCATGCATGAAATTCCATGTTAATATCGGATATGCAGTGTTTGAAACTTCATGTTATCTCCTTGAAGATCCTCAACCTTTAACTCTCATGCTCTTCATTTCTACATGTATTCCTTCAGGCTATTTATTTACAACCTTTTGTCTTGAGCTATTTGTTTATAGACTTTTCCTTCAGATAATTCTCTTTGGCCACTTTCCTAAAAGAATTGTTTTGACATTTTCTCTCACAGACACTCCATTCAAACTTTTTGTCTATCACTTTCTTGTGTAAAATTTGTTCAAAGGAATTCATGTCTTCAGACTTTATGAAAATACCCCTTGAAATTTTTGAAATGACCTTTTATAAAAATGTTTGATCCACTTCATCTTTTTGAAAATGCCTTTCTCAAAGGGAAGGAACCTTTCAGATTCTGTTAAATGACCCTTTGGATTTTTGAAACATCCCTTAAAAAATTTTGAACATGCATTTTATAATTTTAAAATGCCCTTATTTAACTCAAAATGTACCTTTCTAAAAGAAAATATCCCTTTAGACTTTTGCAAATGAATTTTTTTGAAGGGAAAGAATCCTTTGAACTTTCTAAAAATAGACTGTTTTGCCTAGAAGTGCCTTTTAGATGTTTTTCAAATGATATTTAAAAATTTTAAAAGTTTGAACCATTTTATTTTAAAATATTTTATTGTTGGCTTTTAAAAAGTTCCCATTTCCTCAAAATTTAATCAAAGGAATTCCTTTAGAAAATTTTCCTGAAAGACCAATTCCTTTGGGATTTCTTGAAATGGATTGTTAAAATAATGTTTGGGGCACTTTCTTTGCCAAAATACCTTTTGAAAACTTTTTTTTTGAATTTTTGTCTAAACAAAATCCCTAAGAGATATGAACACTTAGTCCCCAAAAAGTCTGAAAGAATGAACAAGTAAAGACTTAGCTGAATAAAAAAATTTGCACTTAGCTTTTGGTCTACAGGATTATCCTTGAATAGTGTTACTAGATCCTATCTATTTTCAAATTTTAGCCTACTTCAAAAACACCTAATCCATTCATCAACTATTGGGACCCTACTCAACTATTTAAACTAGGTAGAATCTGGTATGTGAGCCAAAATGGCCAATAGGAACCACCAAAACAAAAGGTGGAAGAAGTAGAATAAAAGGTTTATAAAGTCAAAGTATCAATAAAAGTTGAGGTATATAGACACCCACATCATCATGAGAGTAAAAAATCATGGAGCCATGTGAGGGAGTGTCATAATATTAGACACTTTGGCTATACAGGAAATTAGATTTCGAATAACTAAGGCTATGCATGGAAGCCAAAGAAGGACTACTATGGTTAGTTATGGAATCAACATAGCAAAGTAGCCTATGGAGCATGGAATTAAAGGGAAAATTACTATGATTATTCATGGAATATTAAATACTATGGTCATGAATGGAATTAGAATAGCATATAGGAATATGGTACATGGAATCAAATGAGGAATAATTATTCATGGATACCAAGGTGATATAGTTATGATCATGAATGGAATTAGAGTAGCTCATTGGAATTTTAAAATAAGGTTGGAAAGCTATCACCTACCATGATCACATATGGGTGGTTAGCTACTCAAAATTTGAGACAAGTGTGCAATGATTTTAAGCACACTCATTATTTGGTTTCTTCCTATATTTCAAGGATAAAACATGTCAAGGAGGGAAGGAATGTTATGTACCTAGGGATATTATATATTAATGTATATAGATTTATGGATATGCTAACATATGGAAAACATCCCCCTTAGTTAGTTATATAGGTCAAATATATTATGATAATGGAGTAACTTGCAGAATTAGTGCATTGGGTAATGGTCAGCCTACATTGTGATTTGGAGGTTACCCATCCATTTATAGTTAGATAGAGTTCTATATAAAGGAGATGACTATCATTATAAAGTAGTCAAGTAATCATTAATTCTTTTATTATAAGAGGATATTGGAGGTTATCCCCTCAAAGATACATTGTGGAGTTATTCCTTTCTAAAGGAGTATTGTATGGTGTTACCCTACTTTAGGGGTGATTATTCCATTTCTACGTATATTGAATATTTAGATATCTTGGTCCACCAATATTTATTTATTTTGTGTTGATCTACATTAAATTTTACATATTTTACAATTATTATAAGTGTGGATCATAACATGATGACTTGAGGTGGTTGACTAGTCATGTGTAATAAATGTTGTTGCATTTGCATCATTTGGGAATGATTAGTTGTTTGCATGATGCTCATTTTTTGAACAATAATTTGAGTTGTGTCAATTTGTGCATTAGTATTTGAAGGTTGGGTATTAATGTTATTATGATAGGGATTATTAATGTTCATGGGGGGAGGGGTATTGGGTGGAAGATTCCCAACATTGGTATTGGGAGGAGGACTAAGATGAAGGACCTCAACTTTATTACATTATGTAGTGATTGGTTTTGGATTAGGAAAAGATGAAGGAAGAAATTGAATAGTTCCATGTGAAGTAATAAAATAAGTGAGGTTTTGATCTAAATATTTAATTATGCAATGTTATTGACTAAATGAAGGCTAAAAACATGACATCATTATGAAATAAGACTAGATAACCACACACAAAATAGTATCAACTAAGGTGTATAGAGTCGATAGGGATGACTATGTACTATTTAGATAGGACACAAAATGAAGATAGAATTATCCAAACACAAAACAATATTGTCCCATAGGTATTAAGTTGACTAGGTTGACTTAATAGTGTAGAGATAAATTTTGATTGAATAATAAGTATAAAGAGTCAAACATGTTGACTATGTATTGTAGGTAGAAAAGGTGAATCAGTTAGTGAGAGAATGTGTCGACATAGATGATAGTTTTCTTAAAATAGGAAAAAATATTTTTAAGCATATGAAATCAAACATACAAGTAATTATATCAATGTGGTTGGTCCAATTGGAGCACATAACACAAATATTGCACCAACACTGGCTAGTGCAAGTTTTGAAATATAGAATATAATGATCAAAGAGGAAGAAATAACTTAAAATTAAATACTAATTAAGTGGTGATCCTAAGTGTTATTTAAATTATTAATTTTTTTTTAATTAATGGGATAGAGGGTTGGCTATCAAAAGGAACTAAAAATCAATCTAAGGTTGATTTCAAGTAGTTTAGGCTGAAAGGGATCTATATTGGTAATGGTACTAGCTTGGTATTAGGGCATACCCCCTCACTTCACAATCCTACAATGATAAGGGTGTTAGGTGATTTTTTAACATATAACATTAACCATGTATTTATACTTGGTTGGAACACCAAGTTGGCTTCCCACTTGGTGATGAAATACAAGTAGGTAGACATTGGGAAGATAAGATTTAAATGTGTTTTGAATGTTACATGATTTGGTAGTGTGTGAAAAAGAAGAAAATAGTGTAACTAAAATGGTAATCTAAAAAACCACTTATTTAGACTATGTGAATTACTCCAAGCATGCAAACAATTGAAAAGGAAATGTTAATTAAATAACTAAAAAATAGTTATTAATTCCTTGATCAAGAATAGTAGAGTTATTTCAAGTGACACTATATGCAAATAGTATAAAACATAAGCACCTAGGTTGCTACTATTCTATAGCATTAAGGTATTTAAGAATAGAGTCAAATAGGTCAATTATGTCTTTTAGATAGAAGATAGACTATAGAATTACGTCGACCAGATCAACCTTGTTAGTTATAGGGTTATAGTTTTAAAGAATGCTAACTTATGAAAAACAAAAAATATATATATTGAAATGATAATGAGAGGAAAGAGAGGAAACTTGGTGGGCTTGAAGATGGTTAAGATTGAAAAGTTTTATGTTGTGATTCTCAAATGTTGCTTTGAATTTTTATCAACTGAGTCAACTAGATTGACATAGTTTGTAGAACCCTATATGTTAAAAATAAATACTACAAATTAAGTCAACTAGGTTGACTTAGTTGTTAGAACCTGACTGCCAAAAATAAATACTACAAACTAAGTAAAATAAGTTGAATTAATTGGTATAATTTGACTAAATAAAAATACTATGTCGATCATATCGATCTAATTACCTATGTTTATTGAAGACTTTCACAAGTAAAATGAATATACTTTGATACAACTGTGTGTTAAACCTATGCATAGATTGTTAGAACTATACTAATAGGTTTGATATAATACTCCAAATATGTAAACATATAATAAGATTATAAAAAATTATGGAATAAAATAAAAAATTCAAGATTTATATTCACATTGGGTTTACTAGAATATATACAATGGAAAATGGAAGAGATCTATAAACCAATCCTAGCTCGAAGAAGATAAATCCTAGTTACACTTTTGATTGATTATATATTAGATAATCAGAGTCACATATCCACTATACCTATCTAAGGGAGCTCTTACCACAATAATATCACTAGGGATGGTTCCAAAGCCTCCAGTCAAGCAAAACTATGCAATAACCCTAACTAGGTCCTATGTTTTCATATCCACTAAACTAATAATAAGTAAAGTAAAGTAAAGTCTAATCTAGTTACTCACCAAAGCTTATGGTACAAAGTGGGGATAATAAACATTAAAATTAAACATTCATAGAAGGAATATACTCATGTCAATGTATATGGAATCCTAATGCATGGAAGACAAGTGCAAATGCATATCTATCTACTCTTACAAAGGAGGAACAAATTTAGAAATACTTATCTTTGAATATGAACCCACTGAGCCTCAATATCTCCCTTGGGAAAGGTAAATCATAAGAGGTTATTATGGTATGTAATGATGACAATGATAAATCATGTTAGGTTTTCTATTATAAGTATAGTTTCAGCATTAAATTCTAGCCTAATGAGCTACCGTGCTGGCCCTTTCACACAAGATTGAAGTCTTGCACTCTTACGTGAAGCATGTAGCTTGAGATTAGTTCCCATAAATTTTTGAGACCTAGTAATACTTACTTATATTATTTATGCTAAACATGCATTCAATTATATATTCTATAAAATCAAAGATAGACTATTTTGATCCTTAAAGTTCTAAACTTGATTACCATAATTAAGTAGATTAGTGCCATTACAGTTCAGAGTTACTTATTATTAAAGAAAATATGGGTCAGAATTCATAGTAAGTTCTAATCACTGTGATTAACTCACATGACACCATTCATCATGAAAACAATAAGTATTATAAAACTCAAAATTACATATATTAAGCTTAAGCATCAATAAGCAAAAATCTGTCATCACAATGTTTTACTATAGGGGTATTTATACTTGTTTATCCCTGACCAAGTAGCTACATCAGTAATGAAAAGAGTAATTATCCAAAAAAAAATTAATAGATAGAGAGTTATGGCTCTCAATAAATTGATTCCTCCTAAGGATTCAGGGATTTGCACCTCATATATCCTCATTTTATGTTATATCATTATGGCCATGTGTTCCTCTCCTTACAAGTCAGTGTAAAACTTCCTATGGATAAGGTTTGGCTGACCCATATGAATCATTATTTTAACTACTCCCACATCCCATACACTCCCCTAGTCTTCTGATTCTTATGTTCTTGGGTTCCATGTGACTTATTTCCTTTGACTGGGTCCTCTTGCATTAGTGATTCTACACCATTGGTCCTCTTATTCCCTATAGGTTCCACACCATGGTACTTATACACTAATCAAGTTATATGCCATAGAATTCTCATTTTATTTTCCTTCCATGCCATGTTGGTTCTATGCCAAGATAGATAAAGTAATTAGCCAAAATTTGGAGCCAACATCACCCCAAACTACACTCTTAGTTTGTCCTAGACTAAGTCATGCTAGCAGCCTTTGTAAAAAACTTAGGTCCCATCTTCTCAATCTCCTTCTTGACATTATCCCAATATAATAATGCATAGAGCATCTTGGAATTTATTTCTTTGAATTCCCCTTGGAATTTTTCATCTCCTTGGGTTGGTTAGAGATGTCATCAACCTTCTTGACCAGTTCATCCAGGGATGTAATGGTATCCTTCTAGATGCCTTCAAGTGTTGAGACTTCCTTGACAACTTGTCCTTAAAGGGATTCAAAACTTGCATCTAGTTATTGATGATGAGTGTTGATTATTTCCTCCATCATTTTTACATCCATGAATGCTTTGGCTCACACAATGTGATCCTTTATTAAGATTGTAACATCAGCCATTTTCTACCTCTAGGCCTCTTCTACTTGTATTTGAGCCTCTATGATCTTATTAGGGTGTGTCAACCTTGACAAAATTCCATCCAAAATGGGGATCTTCCATAATTCTTTCTAGGGTGTGCTTATAGACTTTAGTTTCCTTGGTGAATTCTTATGCTAGTTCCAGTCCCTCATCTTTGAATGTGGGTTGTTCCTTGTAGCATTTAAATAGGAGGTCCACCAAGGTTTCTAATTTACCTATGGTGTCCCCATTGAGAGGCATAAACTAATTTAGAGTATCCACTTCCTTAGTGAGCACCTTTTTGGTAGAAACTTCTTATTTGTACATACCCACCACCTGGGCATGTTTTTTCTTAGTAGTCCATGCATCAGAATCTAACAAAATGTTCTAGCATGTGACCTCCATGGCCATCTTCAAAAAAAATTCACTCACTTGAAGAGGGGGATCTTCTAGTGATCCACACATAGTGGATTGGGTAGCACATGAGCATCAAGTCCAAAAGAGAGGCTATCTTGGGGTAGATCAAATTCATTCTCTTGATTATACATGCCCATCAGATAATACACTTATTTACTTATTTCCAAAGTTTCATCTTGTAGAACAAAGTGTGACCATAGGTATAGCATCTTGTGAGGGATGCCAAATTGATATCATTCATGCAAATTGGTAGTTTTATCAAGGTCATGCTCTTTTGTGGACCTAGCTATTTTTTTCCCTTTATTAAAGTTGTACTTTAGTTTCACCTCTTTGTTGGTAGCAATAAAAGGGATAACAACTTCCATATCACTCATTTATTATCCCTCACCATCCCCCTCTTTTCCATAGAGTTGCTTAGCATCAAGAAGTGAGTTTTCAAAGGTAGCCTTCTCCTCTTGCACTAGGGAGGGTGTCTTCTTAGAATTGGATTCTAATGCATCCACCTATACTATCAAGATTTGATGCTCAGGTTTTAGGTATATGGTCCACTAATGTGTAGTCCTTGAAGTGAAAAAACTTGGGGTAGATGGTGGTGGATTAAATTTATGGGGAGAAGGTAGAGGTGAAGGAGAAGGCAGAAGTGGAAGAACTTGTGGTGGTGGAGATTTGGGTAGATAAGGTCATGGAGGAAAAGGGCATGGTGGATAAGGGTGTGGTGGAGATGGATAAGGGTGAGGTGGAGAAGGAGAATGGAAATTTGGAGATGGATAAGTGTTAAGTGGAGATGATTATGGTGGAGAAGGATTTGGTTGTGGTTCCTAGGCATTCTTTTACCACTTTTATGGAGACTGTTGTCCACTTGTGTTGATATCAAGCTCTGGCTACTTTTTATTCAATGAGGGTGATTTTGGGAGCTTATATTTAGGTTATCCATCCTTTAGATCCTTTTTAAGGTTTAGAATATATAACAAGTTGTGAACTTATTCTCCCACCATTATTTTCCTAACCTTTATGTCTATCAGGTTCATCTCCCTCCTCTTTTGGTATGCCTTATTTATTGTATAGACATACATTTTTTAGAGAGTATGTATCTCTAGATCAATATTCTTATCTTCCAAGGTAATGGGTTATGTATCAAATATCTGGTTCATGGAGTCTATGAAGTACCATGTTGAGAAGGAATATGGTAACTTTAGCCATGTTGAGAGCTCTCTAAAAGGGTTCATCCTGATAAATGCAAGGGAGAAGTGTTACTTCATGGAAAACTAATCTTACTCAAAAATCAGAGGGGAAAAATCCCTCAAGCTACACCACTCATTTCCAAACACCTCCTTCATTACATTTAACCAATACTTCATCTTTATTTTGAAGGAGGGGTGATGTGTTATGGGCATGTGAATACCTTGTAGCACTTTATAGGGGACTTATGCTCATGTGGGTATGCCCACTTCAGTGCTCCCAAGTTGTAGTCTAGTACACCAATATCATCAAAAACCATTAAGAGAAGAAAAACCCCCCATAGAAACCTATTTCTAGGTATTTTATGGGTTTTATCTACATCCTCAACAATCTCTTAACTAAAATACATAGCCTAGTTGTACTTCAATCCATGAATGACTTGATGGGAGATGTATTGGTGTGCCATATTAACCTCCTTATATTTATTAGTCCCATCTATCTTGGTTATAATGATCCACACTATAACTTAAAGGGTAGGATCATATAGGTTCTTTATGTGCATGGAGTGGCCTTGCTTTTGGTACATCATTACCCTAGTGATCTTTTGGACTTCCTCGATGTCTTCTAGGTCATCACCCATAACCAACCCTAAGAATTTTATCTATGATACCTTGCTTATTCTCTTGGGCATGATCTTCATACTATGCCTAACAAAGTAAATATAATCCTCATGAATTCATGAAAGAAAGAACTAGATTACCTCCATGGGTTTTATAAAGTACAACAAATTGAAGAGTTGGAATAACCTTGCAATGTCTAGTGTATTTAAGATCTTAATATTGAACACCACCTAGTTCTTGGTGTTCTGATGCTCAACTTGATATTCATTTTGAAGTTCAACCTTATTTCTAGGTTGATGGTGGTTATAGTTAAATATTATGTAAGTGGGGACCTTGGAGACCCATTTCTCCATGTGTAACATTATTTATGGATACTAAATTTCCTCAATTAATAGAGGTGGGGATGGGGATGATTTATTCTTCAATGCCTATCACACCATACTTGATTCCTCTTTATCCATGTGCTAAGCTTGTTCTTGAGGTGTTTATTCCTTAATGAAAACCTAGTCTCCTCTGTGTGCCTCCTCTTCCTCTGGTATCATAGTTAATGGTTCAATACTTTGGGCCTTTTCTTAGGCTACATCACCCTTCAAGGTACTGGAAGGTTAACATGAAACTATCTAATGTTTCCAAGAATATGTGATTATAATTAATCACTTTGGATTTTCAAGCATGAGTGCCCTCTAATGGTAGATTTTTGCAACCTACACATTGTAACTTTTGACACTAGCCTATGTTTTTCTCATGAAAAAAAACTTATAATACCTATCTACAAATTTGTAATGCCCTATATAGTTTACTATGGAAATAAAATTGCTTTGATATTGGCTCATTATCAAAGTCATTCTTAGTTTTTTAGATCTTTAGCTCTGTTAATCTCAATTAAGCACAGGTAAAGTGTAAAAACATGTTAACTTGCCTATTTATAGGCTTGAGGGGGGAGGTTTTTGTCATTACTACTTTCCCTTCACCCATCACTTCTTATCATTAATGCATATCCTTAATGACTGTCATGCTTCAATCCTCACTTTTGGCAATTAATGTATCTAATGGTATTGTCACATCACACTATTGGAATATTTATTGCCATTACTATCCTTTTTTTCATTAATGAAACAATTACTATCATTTTTTTCATTAATGAAACATCACATCTCACATCTTCTTTGAAGTTTAGGATAGTTGTGTTCCACATTTTTCATGGAGTGGAAGATAACTACCTCTTTTGAGTTTTCAAACTTATGGTGGGAACACTCCACCCTTTTATACCTTAAATAACTTGTGCACCTTTACTCACTTGCATGCCCTATGTACCTTTATCACCTAGGAACCTTGCATGCCTAGGTAACTTATGTGATTTTATATTAGTAATGAATTCAAACCTCTTACCCCATACTAGAAATAAGTCATGATGCTCCATGAAAATTCAAACAAACTTAAAAACAAATACATGAATAAGATAATGCACACAAAAAAGACAATGATTTTATTGAAAAATAAAAAATCCTAGACTAATGGAATAATCCTTATTGTCTTACAATATTTGAATTATTCACAAGTGAAATATGGCTAGAGTTGACTTCCATTATAGTGCCTAAAAAGGAACTGACCATCCATCCTTTGTATTGACATGATCTGGTAGGTTGAATGCTATGAATTACAAAAGGACAATAATAATGGATTTGAACCTTTCCAAGGTGGTATGTGAACTTTGAGTTGTATAAAAATAACTTCATTTATGGGGAAAATGTTTTATTTTTATGCGGTGATCATGCCATGCTTTCTATTTGCACTTTTCCACATCCTAACTTCAATGAGTGAGGAAAAAAGCTTCATCTAGTTATAACAAAGTATCTAGGCATGATTTCAAGGATGACTCTTCATCCAATTATCCTACGCATGCTATACACAAAAATGGTACCAAAAACTTATCCGATAGGACTACCTCTTTACCATACACAAAATTGAATGGTATGTTTTTATTTAGCTGCTTGTAGGTTATTCAGTAAGCCAATAATACTATAGACACCGTATCATCCCAATCAATTTGACTGATATTATAGATATTTATTAGAGTGTTACTTAAGATCTTGTTGAAGGCCTCAACAATTCCATTGGCTTGTAGATGATATGGTGTTATTTTGTGGTGTGTAATCATGAACTCAATCAATAAAATATGAATGGTTTTATTTAAAAATTAGGTGTTGTGATCACTAGTGAAGTTTAGTGGACATACAAACTAAGTTATGATATTATCCTAGAGAATCAAGTAGTAGTGGAATTCGTATAGTATTTTATTAGCACAACTTTAGCCCCATGTGTAAGGTAGTAAATTCTTGTAATAATGTATTAGGATCTTGTTCATCATCCTGCTAGAGTGATGGGGCCAAAAAAATCAATGGCCCACTTTTCAAATGGTTCTTGGAATGAAATTATGTATAATGGCATGGTATATCATTAGTTTGGTTTACATATGCATTGATATATGTCACATCGTCTAACATATAATTTAGCATATTGAAAAAGAGTTGGCCACCATAATCCAACTAGTAGAACCTTATACATAATAGCCTCTCTAGTTTAGTGTCCACCTACAATACCCTCATGAACTTATTTGAGTACTTTGGGTTGCTCATGTTTCATTACACAATGTTGAAGAAATTTGTCACAACCCATTTTATAAATATTACCTCTTATAAACTAAAAGGGTAGGACATAAATTACAAGCTATGTTTTGGCCTATGAAGTGAGACAATCAGGCATAGAGCTAGTTGTAAAAAATAATGCAATGTCCTCCAACTCTTTAGGTACCTCAGTAACAAGGAAGAGCTAAAAATTAGGAAGATCATCTTTGATGGCATGTGGTGGTTCTCTAGACTCAATCTAGGATAGGTGGTGAGGCCCATAATTTACTTTTCTAGGTTTGACCATGATGAAAAATTGAAACTCTTAGATAAGACTATATAATGGTAGATTCATCCATGTATACCTGGTTTGTTGATGAGATACTTTAAGGCCTCATGATCTATATAGAACACAAAGGGAGTGGCTAATAAGTACTGTTAAAACTTTTGTAGAGCATAGACCATGGATAGTACCCCATGTTTTTTGGTTGTGCAGTTGCTTTCAGTTGAAGTGAGTTTCCTACTGGTGAACTAAACTAGCTGATCAAGGTTTATATCACTTGGTTATGTAATAATTTCACCAACCACTATTCTAGAATCATCAACATGGACATGGAATGGTCTTGTCCAATTAGGAAATTGAAGGATTAGAGTAGTAACCAACTTTTCCTTTAGTGTTTCAAAAGCTTCTTTATAAGAACAAGTCCATATAAAGTGATTATTATTATTATTTAGAAGTTATTATAGAGTAGGGGTGTTCTTTATCATTACTAGTATCATGAAATACTCATGTTCCATAATTTATTTGAGCATCCAAATGATTTGATAGAGAGTCAAGTGGATTGGATCCTTCACCCTCTTCTAATTGAAACACTAGATTTCATATTCCTAGGCAAATTTCCTCACATTAGTCTTGATCAAGAACTATTTCTTACATGGAAACAAGTTGTGTCAAACATTCATTAAAGAGATGTATGGATTATTTAGGGTCATGATGGATAATTCTTAGGCCATATTTGATGGGAATTGGGTCTCCTACAACTAATTCATGCATGTCCTAAAGAGTGAGGCACAAGTCCATCCTTGGTGATGAATATGAGAGTTTTGAGTTTATGTTCTCCTTTAATAGTTTCAAAAATTAGGTGCACATGTGTCACTCTTCATGAATATACCATGGTTTTTACATGTGCATAAATTCCCATATAATGCATATACCCATAAGTACTCTAGTAAGTATGATTCTTCATTTCTCCACATTATCTCATAATCTTTGATGTGGGGTTCAACTATTTGTATGTCACTATAAATGATTATTCCCCTAAATTTATTGTCATGATGGAACCAATGATATAGGGTAGAGCATACTTGATCCCAATAAATAATTCACTTGGTATGGGTGTTCCACCACCTTGTAGTGGTACCATCAAGGAGGTGGTCTAATGACCTCATTCATTCATTTTTAGAGTCAGAAATATTCAAGGCATTGGATAAAATCATGTACTTCTATTTTTATGTGTAATTGTGTAGCTTCATCAAGTCTCTCCAATGATGGTCCTACCAATGACACTCTCATTTCTAGCCCAGTGAGGTGAACAAACTTGTGATATTTATAATGCTAGCATGAGAAGTTCTCATGACTATTGATGGTACTACATACCCTCCCAATGATATCACCATGGGCCCAACAATTACAAGCATTGCTTGTAGTATCAGAAATGGATTGGTTGTATATCCATTGTGTAACACCATCTAGGGTGGGATCACATTGCTCATCACTTCTGGTAGAAACATTATATATGTGGTTTATATCCTCTTTCACATTGATAGGTTATATGTAAGGGGAAACTTATGCATGATCTATCATAATAACAATGCACTGTTCATCATTCTCAAAACTAATGTAAATGTTCTAGAAGATCAATTTTGCATTTTTTTTCATAGCACTAAGGTCATCCCAATAGAAATGGGTAGTCATCAACCTTTTCCAACTTAAGAACCTCAAATTTTTCCTTGAAAGGTACTCCAAGTATGTCAACTATTTCATTCTTGAGGACTTTAATTGGTAATGCATGAGTTTTTTTCCATAAAAAGTACATGTGGTGATGGGTGCATTATTGGACTAGATATTTTTCTCTAGAAATATTTGTAAGGACATTAACTTCTACATCAGTGTCAACTAGGATGTCCTAAATTACCCACCAATCAATAACAACATTGACTAGTATCTTTTCATATTCTAGAGGGGTAGGGGTAATAAGATAGGGGTAATAAGAGTGTCTTGTCTTTGGGTATGATTCAGACAATAATCCTTAGTCTATCATATGACTTTTAGTTAAACTTAACTGGGTGCTTTCACCTAAATTTTAATCCATACATTTATTTGTAGAATTATATACTCATCTAGCATACATTTGCACAACTCCGAGAATTCATCATGCACAATGTATTAAGACTCAGCTACCCTCTGTATATCAGCATGCTATATTGCTTCCTTATATTTGATAAATTTAATCTATCCTTAGAGTTCTCATACTAACATCATGGTGTCCTGAATCACATCCTTATATTGTTGGGCATCAAGATACTTCTTGCTTGTGGTTCTTTCCATTTAACTTTCTCAACAGGGTTAGAGATATAGTGTATGTCCTCCATTGCATGTGGTAATATTCACTTGTTGAATTATCAAGATACCTAGACATGTGCGATAATTTTTTTTATCAATTAAAATCATATTGAAACCCTTTTCATTTCTCTATTGGTGATAGCCATGTACAAGTCAAGACACTTTTCCATATGGTGGTCCTTTTTATAGAAAACACATGTTGAATAGTCCAAATAATCCCTTTGGTAATGGTTTGGGGATCCACATTTTTAGCATGTCCTAGGTGAGAAATGATCACCTCCTCATCCTTATATTCTTCCTTGTCCATGATAGCCACCATTGTCCTGATTGTTTGCTACAAAGGTTTGGCATGTTCCATGTACTCATGCTTCATGGATGTTAGTGATTAGTCAAAAATCATTAGTGTCATGAGTATAAACATCACATATATTACATTATTTAGATACCTTAGTGTGCATAGATCACTATATAAGGGGACAAGAGCATACATAATGTTCCTAATGATATATTTCACATGTCTATTTGAGTACCATGTGGATGTTCTTACACATGAAGTTATTCTATATATGCCCTTCATATTTACAGTTAGTACACCAAACACCACTACATGTATCATGTTCATTATTATTTATTAACTTCTCAAGATATGAAACCATTGAATCTATATGGGATTTGATGAAGGGACTGATCCCAGTATCAATACTTAAAACTGCCTCAACATGGAGAGTAGCTTCTAAATCCTTGCATGGGCTAGTAAAATTCTTCTAGGATTAGGTTCCTCAAAATGGTAGTAGCAATCCTCCCATGAACCATTGCATATGATAAGTAGCATTGATTTTGAATGATAATTTTGATAATAATGTTTTAAATATTGCATCATACTCTCACACACTTTTAGTAAGTCCCTAGTTTTTGTCTTTCAATGTGGCTATGTTTTGTTGCTCAAATTCAATAATGTAAAACTCTTAAAGGAAGGCTACTTTAAGTTGATCATAGTCAAACACCTATTGTTAAGGGTCAAACTTTATATACCATTTTTACATGACATCTAAAATCATAGTTGAAAACTACATGGCCTTATGCTTAAAAGAGGTGATTTCATGCACTCTCCAAATAAGTTCACATTTGTGGATGTGTCAACTACATTCTCCATACCTTGATATTCTAGTAAGTGAAGTGTCATTTCATAATACACCATTATTGGCTATGGTTATTTAAATGGTGGTTTTTGGGAACCTTCAACCCTTATCCCTTAAAGGGTAAGTCTAATACCTCCTCTTATACCACCACCTAGTCTACCTCTAGTGCCTCTAGTAGCAATGCTCATGATATGGGGCACGGTAGCTAGTTGCTTAACCAAATTTGGGCCTATACTCTATCCACCTTGTATGTTAGGACCACCAAGCATCCAAAATTACACCATAATATTCCCTTGAAGAGGGAAGGAAAGTGTTAAGTCTAAATGAGTGTAAAAAATCTTAGCTTCGGTATTCCTTAATGGTTTGCTTTTTTATTCCAAACTATCTATATCCTAGTTGTGTATGTATACATCATCTAACTCATGAGTATGAACATGCACTATGGTTGGGTAGCCAGGTTGGTTGAGACTTGGTTCTTTAGTTATTATTGTCTAGTTAGTTTCTCTTTCATATGATATAAGTGTCATAGGATGTAGATTGAAAGTAATGGAGCCCTCATGTGTTTATGCTTCCCTGTGGATCCTGACAACACTCCTTGAGTTCTCTTGGTCTCTTCCTACATCGCTAACCCCTATAATAATTTTATAAGATTTATCATTTCCATTTCCATAATGCTCATTAATTGGCTACCATTTTGAACCCATAATATTTTACCAACTCTTCTCTACTGCCCTTTAAAATGTGTGTCTCATGCATAGATGGGTTTAGTTATCCATTGGCATAGTCTCAAGTCCAAGATCAATAAATAACTTTTTTATTTCTAAATAAAATACCTAATGAAATGGCCATGCAGTTCTTTAAGGAACTAAAATTTGGCTTCTTCAGGACATGAATAGGTAGTTACAACATACTTTAAAATTTAGTTATTTAGAACTCCTCTCCACCAAATGTTAACAACTCTCATATATAGTGTTCCAAGTTGTGTTAAATCTCTTTGTCACTATAGTGTCTAAGACTATCTTCTTCCAATATTTCTTGATCATTTTTAAGCATACACTGATACCAGGTGGGTAAATGAATTTGGATCTCAACAAAGAAGGTTTCATCCAATTCACTATAGATATTATTCTCTATCCATTGTCATGAGAAATTCTTGGTTCATGGTATGGAACAACAAAATTATCTTCAACTTCAATAATCCATTATTCTATATTCTTGAGAGTGATATGTTCAAACATCTTCCATGGTTGTGTATTAAATGCTTTAGGTCCTAGTAATAGAACCAAATTTTTGGGTTTTCTATTGTAAATATATATTCAATGCTAAATTCTAGCTTAATGAGCTAGCACACTATCCCTTTCATGCAAGACTAAAGCCTTGTGCACTCACCTAAAGTGTGCAGCTTGAAACTAGTTCCTATAGGTTTTTTTTTGCACAATAATACTTAGTTATATTCTTTATGTCAAACATGAATTCAATTATATATTCCATAAAAATAAAGATATACTATTTTGATCCTTAGAGTTTTAATCTTTATTATCATAATTACACATATTAGTGCTATTGTAGTTCAAAGTTACTTCTTATTAAAGAAAATATGGGTCAAAATTCATACTAAGTTTTAATCACCATGATTAACTCACATGAAACCATTCTTCATGAACATAAGAAGTTTTATAAAACCCATAACTTCATATATTAAGCATCAATAGGAAAAATATGTCATTATAGTCTTTTACAATAATAGTATTTATACATGTTTATCCCTGACCAAGTAGTTATATCAATAATGACAAGAGTAATTATCCAATAAACTCTCAATAGACTGAGACTTATGGTTCTCAACAAATTAACTCCTCCTAAGTACCCAAGCCTTTATGCCCCTATATACCTACTTTATGATAGATCCTTATAGCCATGTGTTACTCTTTTTATGGGTCAATGCAAAACTTTCAATGAATAATATATGGGTGACCCTTATGAATCATTCTTTTAACTGCTCCTAATTCCCATGTGCTCCCCTAATATTCTACCTCAATTATAATTTCTATGTTCTTGAGTTCCTCATGGCTTATTCTCCTTTGATTAGGTCCTCTCATGTTGGTGATTCTATGTCATTTATCCTCTCATGCCCTATAGGTTTCATGTCATAGTCATTCTACACCCATAAAATTCCATACCATAGAATTCCCATGCTATAGTCCTTCTACACCATGCCAGTTCCATACCAAGATGGAAAAAATACTTGGCCAAAATTTGGGGCCAATAAATCAACTCCAAGCTACACAACCTGTCAATGCATCCAAAAGACTTCTCCATAAGACAAGATCCATATCTCCAAAGAAAGTATGAAACCCTAATCTTGACCCTCAAGTATAATGGTAGATAATTAGATGTCCAATATATCTTTCTTATTCTTATCTTCTCTCTATTATAAATTATGAAAAGGATGCATTTATATAGGTATATCTAACCCTATAACTTCATGAAATTTTAGCTGACAGAGTCAGAACAATCGAATCTATATTGTTAATTGTTACTAACAAGTATCAATTAAAATATTAAGTCAGCCCACTCAACTCTGTATTGTAAACTATCAAAAATAATTTTAGGTTTAGGAAGGGATTATGAAGGAAAAAAATGCCTAGAGAAGGGTGTAATAGATGAGATAAGGTTTAGGTAAGTACATAATATAAGGTTGTGTTGATAGCAAGTGGTTATACAAATGGTAGGAATGATACAAAGCCATAACAATATTGTGAAGCACTAATGGTCTACCCACCCCTTTCTCAGTACAAACTTTAAGGCATGCATTTAGAGAGATTTAAACTCAATAGGTTCCTACAAGATATAAAGTGTTATCAAGTGGTAAAGTTAATAAAAATATTATGTGTATACAAAGTGTTTTGAAAAAATCAAATCTAGGTCTAACAAGAAAATTAAAAGTGCTAGTTCTTTGGTCAAAAGGAACAAAGATAGACTTAGAAAGGGTTGAACTAGATCTAAAAAGTTTATGGTAATGCTATATCTTTAGTTAAAAGGCACAAAGCTAGATTTTAAAATAAAATAGGTCAAGGTAAAAACATGTAATTAGTCTAACTCTAAGGCAAATAGTTTGAAACACTTGACTCAATCTCAAAACATAGATTTTAAAATAAACTTGACTTTTATATAAAGCATTCAATCTAGGCACATGCCTAAAACTAATTGGTAAAGTCAATGTTAAGTAATCAAAATAAGAGCGGTGAGTAAAGCATTCAATCCCAAGTGATAATCAAGGATGTAATGTAAACTAATCATGTGTAGAGTTATACTTAAATAATGAATTTTGACCTTAGTTTAAGGAAACAAATCAACTCGAAGCACACAAAAATAAACCAATTCCTAGATCTAGGGAAAGGGTTTTTAAATAAATTAAGGAATCAATCCAAGTTACACAATCCAAAGGTAAGAGGTAAACACCCAAGCTAAATTTAGGCAAGACCTAGGTGTAGACCAATTGATTTTGAATCCAAACTTCACAAGACAAATTTTGAACTTGGTTTAAAAGACTTAGACTTTTCAAATGCAAAAACATCTTAGAATTAAATGGATAACATAATGATATCATTTTTAGACCAAACGTACACATGATTTTGATCTTGGTTTGAAAATGTAAAGTTTTTGGAATAACATAAGCAATGTAACAACACTCCTTCAATCAAATGGTATGACAATGGTTTTAGACTCAAAAATACAAGGCAAATGTTTAAGACAAAATGGGTAGTGTAATGATGCCCCATTTAAACAAGTGGTACACAAATGATTTTTGGAATAAAAACTCTAAGGAAAAAGTGCATGAAGCAAAATGGGTAGAGTAACACTTCTTAGGTTAAAGTGGAGTGAAAACATGTGATAATTATGACTCATTTCAACCTTTGAAAAAAACAAATAAGTTTAGTCTCAAAACACACATGTAAATAAAATAAAATAAAAATAACACTAATGGTTCATCCTATCCCTAGAATTAACATGGTTGTGCATAGTTTCTACCAAAATTTTCATTGATATACCAATTCTCATGAGTAATTAAGTGTTAATCCAAAAATTAAAGAACATGTGTAGATAGAATTTTTCTATGTCTCTCAAGAATTAGGATGTGGTATTAACTTAGAGTGAGGAGCACTTGATATTTGAAAATAAATTCTATGTAAAATGGGGTTCAGTAAAAAATTTATAAGTTTTGAAATGCACTAGATGGTCATAAGTGTGGCTAACATAAGGGCACAATCATGTTAATTGGGTTTGTACTTGCTAAATTTCTATGAAAAGGTCTATTCCTTTACACAATAAATTTAGACATGTAATACTTATTGAATTATAATGTTTATCAATACCTAACCCAATTTTTCATTAGGATCAGAGAGGCTAGCCACTCAACCCCCTGACAATCCCAATACCATGTGCCCTAATTTATATACCCTACCATAGAGTGGGGTTGGTAAAATGTTGGGAGATTAAATCCAAAGTCAACACCCTTAAAGAACTTATGAGGAGGTAATAAAATTGCACCCATAATCCAAATGTAATAAAATAAATAAATTGAAATTGAAAAGACTTTAGAAGTCATTTCTAGGTCACCCAAGTCACTCAGAGCTTGGGGATAGCATACATGACATTATTTATGACAAGAATACAAAAATATGGAAATAAACCAAGAACTTTTGGTCACCTAAGTTCCCTAAAGGGGATGGGAAGAGACCATACATGTCATAGTTTATGGTTTTCCATAAACAAAAAATTTAATCTATGAAATTTGAAACTAGCTAATACACAAAGAACAAACAAAATTAAAAAATCCCTTAAGATCTCTAACTAAAGTGTTTGTTATTTTTAATAGAATAAAATAAAATGTGATTGAATTTTTTGGTCCCATTGGCCTTGTTCACACTTTAAAAAAAAATTAAATGCTAAAAGACAAATTTGTTAAGTGATTTTTAAGCACCTTAACCAAATGTGGATGAATTTTAAAATTTGTCATGAATTTTGATTTTGCAAAGGAAAATTGATTTAAAAGCACTTATAATTTATTTTTATTGGCTCAATTATCTATAAACAAGGTTAATGGATTAATTTTAACCTAATCCAAGGTGAAAATCATATAAGTTATCTCATTAAGACACAAAAACTATCTCTTTGTAATGATTTCATAGTTACACAATGACTGTGAACTATGAAATTGTTAAGGCATATAAAAAAACAGAAAACCAAAATGTTATACAAACATTAAAAATCAATTTAATAGTTTCCCAAAAAATTTATAACTTATATCAATGATTTTTCACTTAACTCATTGATTTCACAACTGTGAGAAAAACCTGCAGAGAACATAGAAAATAGAGAAGTGCAATTTCACTATTTAATAATGATTTCATAGTGAGAAATATGATTTCAAAATTTAAAAAGTCAATTTCAAAACCTATAATAATAACTTATAAACTCAAAAAAATAATTTCACTACTCTAAATAATGATTTCAAAATTGTAAATAGTGATTTCACAACTTCTAAACAATTTTGTAATTAAGCATAAAATAAAGGAAAAACTATGATTCATGTGGGGAAAACTCATAGTTTTCTTTGATAATTTAACAAATTTGGTCCTAAAATTCATAATTTAGTAGAGATGATATCAAATAGAAATTTTTTCATGATTATCCATAATGATTTCATGGTTTCACTCGATGATTTCATTAGTTTTCTACCAAATTTATAGTTTCATAGGAACGGATTCACAGTTTCACAATTAAAGATAAAAGATAAAATATATTCTCTCAACAATTTAACAATATAACTTTGGCTTGAGATATTTTTAAACAATGGCCTTGGCACTTCTATTTATAGGTTTTCCAACTAACTCTAACCCAAATGAAATTAGGTTAGATTTAATCATGATTAGGTTTAGTTTAACCCTGGTTAAGTAATGGAAGATACAAAAAATAAATATTTGGGATAAAGATCTGATTTATTAAGCATGGTTCTTCATTTATGAATTTAAGGCTTTAATGGAGATATTTTTAATTCCTTGACTTTGAATATGATGACATCATCATGACCTCAATTTTATTGGAATTTATTTAAAAATAATAATAATATTCACTAATTGAACATGGAAATTTCACTTAAACATTAAATTAGGTTTATTTAGTTAATTCATTCTACTTAGCATTTTTGAAATTTAGGAATTATTTAAGTGACTTGTTTAATGGGTCTAAAGGCCAATCTATCAATTTTCTAGGTCATAATCTGACTGGAGATGAATCCATAGGATGTTATTATTGTGTATAGGATAATACCCCAAATAGGAATGCCTAAAAATGATTTTGGGTACTAATGTTTGATGTACGAACAAACTTGAGACATTTAGTGATTCTTGGATTAATTTGCACTATTTGGTAGTAATAAATTTAAAGTTTTATTGGAACATAATTGTGTCCAAAATGAGGTGTCTACAATTTTACCTTATTTGGTAAGGCATTTAAAGACACATGCATAGTAACATCTCAAATTATTAGAAAGTTTTTAATGCCTTGGATAATTCCCTAGAGGGTGATGGATGAGCCTTGGATGCCCCCTTGAGTAACATATTCTCAAAGTATGAGAAAGTTTTTAATTCCTTGGATAATTCCCTAGAGGGTGATAAATGAGCCCTGGATGCCCCCTTGAGGGATTGGAAGACAAAAAAGTAGTTGAATTTTCCATCAAAAATAAGGAAATGTTGAGATCTATAATTATAAGGGGTAGAAATACTGATTTTCCCAAAGGTGGTTAATCAGTGGCATGGTGAGTTACCCCATTAGGGCAAATGGGTGGTAATAATTATTTTCCCAAAGGTGGTTATAATCATTAACATAATGAGGTGCCCTAGTAGGGTATATGGGTGAAAATAATGATTTATCCAAAGTTAGTTATAATCATCAGCATAATTAGGTACACCATTAGGGTATATGTGTGAAAACAAATGATTTTCCCAAAGGCATTTATAATTATCAACATAGTGAAAATGCCCTAATAGGTTGCATGGAAGCATAATACAATTCTTATTTTCCCCAGTAGGGAAGATATGATTAGGGAAGGTCCATATAATTTGATCTAGTCTTGAAAATTAAGAAAGGGAGCTTATGTAACAATAATCTATAATAACAATAATCTATAATAGAAGATAAGCATGAATTTGGGCTACATGCTAGTATATATATGCACATCCTAACTAGCAGTGATTACTATTTAGTTGTGATTTAATTACTCTACATTTGGGTAAGTTTAATATTTATCATGTATGAACAAGGAGAAGTATGACCCATTGCATTATCTAATAGTTCCTTTGGCCTAATTTGTTTTCAGCTTGTGTTACTATGTATCATAGTTATAGACAACTACAATAACAATGTGTATCCAAAGCATGGAAAAATTAGTTTAAAGGCAAGTATAAATCACTTAGGCATAATATATGTACAATCAAATCCAAAGTGAATATAATGCAATAAACTAAGTGGAATAATGAACACAAATTCAAAACTCAAGTATAAGATATAGGTAATCAAGACTCAAGTGTAAATAAATTGTAATAATCCTACCACAATTGAGAAACAAAAAGGGGGAAAATGAAAATACAAACAAACAAACAATTAAAATAACCAATAAACAATCAAGACAAGATAAATAAGATTCAAATAAACAACACAAAATTAAACAAACAAACTAAACATACAAAACAAATAGAACAAACAAAAATAGATAAAATAAACAAGGCTGTAAATAAATAAAATAAAACAATCCAAATAATTAAACAATCCAAATCAAATAAAGGTGAAATAAAAAAAACTATTATAAGCACACAAAGTCAATATAAAAATTATTTTTAGTTACAATTTTAGTAAAAAACAATATACAAATCATTCATGTACGTGTAATAGAGGTGTTACTCTTGGTGATAGGGTGACCCCTAATCTAGGTAGCAATAACACATGTAAAACAAAAGCAACACAAAAAAAAATGGCACAATATTTCCCCTAAGATATACATAATAATGACACAAAAAAATAAAATGGGGGGAATAAAATAAAATATAGGGGTAGTCAATCTAAATCTAGATGTAATAGGTAAGTAGACGCTGCCTACATAGTTTCATGGACATGAGATATAATGTGAACTATAGGCCAAATGTAGTTCTCCCAGGATATGGGATAGATGAAAAATGATGATAATAAAACATGGTTGAAATGTAGATTAAAATAGGAATGGTCTCACAAAATAATGAGTGCCTAGAAAAATGGGGATGACACTCAAAGTTATGAAAGCGTCAACACAAAAAATGCATGTAAGTGTGAGAGCATGGTTTAGGATAAAAACACAAGAAAATTCAAGAGATGAATATCATCTAATTAAATTAATTAGAAATTCATAAGTTTTACTACATATATGGTGCAAAATGATAATGATCTCATAAAACAATGAGAGTGTAGGCTAGGATTACTCACAAAATGATGAGAACGTAAGAAAAGCCAAGTAGTCATTAGTGCATCGAGTTTGAATACACAATGCTCACAACATAAAATCACAAAATGAAAAAATTATATAATTTTTAAATACTTAAAAAATTACAAGAGCATTCAAACTTAAATTTCCTGTAAAATAGTGAGAGCATTCAAAATTAAAGTGTTTATAGAATGGTGAGGGTGTTAGAAAATAATAAGGATGGGGAAACTAAAGGACAAGTGATTACTTATGAAATAACTATAAGACCCAAAATATTTAAGGTAAATAAGTGGTCATAGAGTGCCAAATAAAAACAAAGTGATAAATAAATCCAACTTGAGATATCCCATATATCCAAGTGTTGCCTACATAGTCCATACAGACCTTAAGATGATGTAGTTATCCTAGAAATGGGAGGACAAAAGACCAAAGTGGCTTAGAAATGAATATGGATAGGTAAGAAAATCCATCCTAGAAAATTTTGATGGATTTATATCTTGAATGGAAATTCTAATCCAATTTTCATGATTTTATGATCTTTACAATTTTCTTCGATCTTTTCAAATGTTTAGGAGGTTTCAAATGATTTCAAATGTTTTTTGAATTTTCTAGGTATCTCAACTAAGTTGAGAATTATGAGATATAAAATTTTCCAACTCATAAAATGGTGAGGCCATGGTTTAAATATTCTTGAAAAATAGAGAGAGCATTAAAATAAGGGTGGTTGAGTTAACCTCATAAAATAATGAGTGTTTCCTACATAATCTAAATAAACCTCAAGCCACTGTAGTTCCACCTACATTGGTGAAATATGGGGAATGAATTGAATGTTTTTTTATGTTTTTGGTATCTTAAATCAATAGATAATTTTGAGATACAACACAACCCAAACTCATAAAATAGTGAGAGTGTATAATAGTTGCCTCAAGTTAATAGGAGATGAAGGCATGAGTAGTCATAGAGGGTTATCCTATGGCTGCTCTAGGACATAGTTAGTCGATAGAGAGGCTGCTAAGGAGGGGATCATGATGGGATTTAGTGGTGACACCAAGTTTTGAATTTGTATGAAGGAAACCAATATTGGAAGTGCTCAATAGCTAGGATGATGGAGAGACCATGGTTAGAGACATAGGTAGTGGTCATAAATTCTTTATTTGATTAAGTTTTTCGCATAGATCACTAGTTGTATTATTGTTTATGGATTTAGTGATAGATAGATGGTTTGAGCTATATATGTTAACCATATTTTGACCTAAAATAAAAATTGGTCAACACATCCAAGTTGAAACTTTTCATGGGATTATTAAAAATTGTATGTGGTCTTTTTGTGGTACTAAATGGTCTCCATATGGTCACATTAGTCATTGTCTAGCCTTGTCCAAGGTTTCATCTCATGTATACTTGTCTAGTCTTAAGGGTCATTCATAATCTCTTGGTGTTATCAATTATGATCAAAGGTTTGATATGGTTTATAGTCATTATAAAAGGTTATTAATATGTCTTTAAGGTCATATTATCATGTGTTAACCTTTTATTATGTTCTTATGTGCTAAAATGTCATTTTGGTCACTTTTTAGCCTATGTTTGAGGATTTTTACATACCAAATTCAAAGGAAAACGTTTAAATAAGTTTCATAATGTAACTTATGTCATAAAATGTTTAGAGATGGCTAGATCCTAACAAAATATGTAGTTCAATGCCTAAACTAAGCAAACTACCCCTTTACAAGCACTTTTGGGCACTTATACGACCTTGGAAGATATAATTATAGGTAAAAATAGTTTAAAAGTGTCCCTTGGTATTAAAAAGGTAATATTATATATTTATATCAAGTTTTAGGCCATAAAAATGCATTAGACACTCTTTCTCCTCCATCACTACCTTCATAAACTAAAAAAGGCAAAAATCAGATGCATGGTAT